>BHFT01064949.1:0-10116 GCA_004320025.1 Laticauda laticaudata | reverse complement strand
AATGGCCAATCCGAGAACGGCCTTTTTGGCCAATCAGAATAGGGAACTTGGAGCCTACCAAGTTCCATACATAACAAACGCAGCTTACAAGGGTCTTTAAATGCAGTGGGAAAATGGTTGCAAGGTCAGCATTCATTTTGCTTGATTTTACAAAGGAGAAGATAAATGCACTGGTTCCTCATTCCTCTTTTGATATAGAAGGTCTGTTCGAAGAAGAAATATCCTTCTGAGTTCAGTTCCAAGTGGGGGAAAAGACACAGGAAACACGGAGGCTGTTTGGAAAGATGGTTTAATGGAGGACAGGATCACATGCCTTGGAGCTCCTGGGTGAAAAAAAGAAAGAGATGCTGAAAGTGCCTGGGTTTTATGCCCTCTGTTAGGATTTGAATTTGAGCTTGTATTCTGCTTGGTTGTCAGACACCCAAGGGGCCATGCAGGGGCACCTCTGAAGGCTGTCCTGAGTCCCAGGCTTGGTTGAGCCTTGCTGGATGATGATATAATGAAAGGGCTTTAGGATTCCTATTATGACTCTGCCTGAAGGAGGTAGATCTTTGTTATGTAAAATAGAGGCCAGCTCAGGCCTTAATGACCCATTATCAAAGGTGGGGGGACCTGAGTTTCTGCCTCTCTGAGTTTCTATTTCTCTTTTAGGAGAAATATTCTGCCTTTTTGGTATAGCCTAAAATATTTCATTTTCCAAGGAGAGGGATGGGTGCTAATTTCCTACAGGTCAAAAGGATACAAACTGCTGGATTAAATGGGGATTGGATCCAATCTACTATGAAGCATCTTGCATAAACACACCATATTGCTGAAGCACACCAAATTGAAAAACTTGGAAAACTGAAAATAATGGCTGATGTGAACCTGATACTTTCTGTTTTACAGTTAATCTGATCACCTCGCTGTTGTCCATCATACAAGTCATGGTTTGCTCTGTAAGTTCTCTCAAGGATGTGGCGCGACTAAGCAGAGTGTGGGTCTTCTGCTTGGGCTCTGAGATAGTACCTTCTGAGTTGATCTTGAAGTTAAATTTATAGATTCACAGAGTTGGAAGGGACCTTGTAGGTCATCTAGTCCAGCAGTTGCCAACCGGTGGACCGCACCCCACTGGTGGTCTGGGAGAAAATTTTGGTGGTACACAGAGAAATGTCACCCCCAGAGCACCCCCCCAAAGCAATTAATCCAGGCTGCGGAGGAACACAAGCTGTGCCGGGAACCCTCCCCACCCATTCACTCCTTACCTGGCAAACTTGCCTGCTAAATTGCTATTTTCTCTTTTTCCAACCATCAGCTGTTCTCCTGTGCCAGGAGATTTAGATTAGCTAGAAAGCAGGAAATGGGATTTCTTGCTTTCTAGCTAATCTTTAGATCTTCGACTCTGCTTTTAAGATTAGTAAGAGCTGAACCTTCCTTAGGACTGAAGCTTCTATTATTCAGTGCAAGTAGCCAATGCCAGAATCATTGATCTCTAAGTGAATCTGTGATTCTGTGAGAACTCAATCTACCTGCCTGTTCTGCATGATTTTGGGTAAAAGTTGCTCTTTTTTATAAAAAATTCAATATTTACAAACATGGTGTGTTGTGAGTTAATTTTGTGACTTTACTTGCTTGCAAATTTTATGGGTTTGCTTGCAAGCAAATTTTATTTGACAGACTAAGGTAGCCAATGCCAGAAAGATAGATCTCTGAGTGAATCTGTGATTCTGTGAGCAACTCAATCCGCCTGCCTGCTTTGCCTGATTTTGGGTTAAAGTTGCGCTTTTTTATGTAAAACATTCAATATTTATATAAATATTTATGTTTACAAACCATGCCCAGCAAGTCACATGACTACCAAGCCACAGCCACAAATTAGGCCATGCCCACAGAACCAGTTAAGAAATTTGAATCCCACTCCTACCTCTGTGTGTTTGTGTGTGTGAGAGAGAGAGACGGGGGGAGGGAGGGAGAGAGAGAGGTTAGATCAGATCTCTCTCTCTCTCTCCCCCACCAATGTCAGCAAGCCACCATCAGTCAAAATTCATATTAGTGGTCCCCAGGATTTAAAATTATGAGTTTGGTGGTCCCTGAGGTCCAAAAGGTTGGCAACCCCTGGATTAGAAAACTAATTGTATACGAATTTCAAAAGTTAAAAAAAATCCTGGAAGGAAGTAAACTTGAATGCTAAAAACAGTGTATGGCTTTGTTTATGGAATCACAAGAAATATATTTTTATTTGATGCTGTATTTAATTCTGTCAGAAAAGGAGGTTGCTAGCATTTCCTTTTGCAATCTTGGGTGTTAAGATGTTGATCAGATGATGGTGCTTGTCTCTTGGCTCTGTGGGGATTGAGAATGAATACTGATCAATTCATGCTCTGTTTGCAGAAAGAAATGATATTGTTTGAGATATTTGGCACCAGCAGAAATCTGCAGAGTAAAGTCCATCAGCTCCAAGCTACTGTGTTAAGGGAAGTAGAAACACTGGTGGTATGAGTTATCCTCAAATGAAAAAAAAAAGTTTCATATGTTTTTCTAGCTGAGACTGTTTTGTAAAAATTTAAATATAATTTATAAAATAGAAATACTGTATAATGAATAATATGTGGAATAATAAATATAAATCAAAAATAGGAAAGAGTGTTAGGTGCATTTCCCTAAGAGGAAATAGTGTTAGGTATGTTTGCCATCTTGACTTATTTATAAAAGTAGGGAGGGGAAAATCTAAAACAAAATCTCAAGGAATAAAAAGTCCTTTACCTGATGGGTTTCATGTATTCACATATAAGAAAAGCATATCTACTGATTTCACTAGGTGGCGTTGCTTGTTTTCAAACAGAGCAACATTCTATTGTGTGCAAAGATGAAAAGGGGTCAAAAAGGAGGAAAAAGAATGCAAAGAAAAAAAAATTCTACATTGGTTCAAATGACAAATGACTTTCTAATTTTATTAGGATGTGATTCTGATACAATTTGAATCATAAGATTTCGTCTGAATTTGACAATTTGAATCGTTTCATCCATTTTGATGAAATGTGTCTCCCCAAAATATGATTTGGTTCCAAAACTGATGAATCTTCAGACTGAAGCTTTGCATAGCTATAATAGTCATAGTACTTCAATATAATTTCTGCCTTGTAAAACAATAAATTTGCCTCAAATTCTCTTTGGAAACAATTGATCCAAACTGTAAACTAAGAAGAGTACATAGTTTTCACTTGGATTATCCAATATCCTTCAGTCTTGCTCAGTGGTGGGATTCATTTTATTTATTTTTTACTACCAGTTCTGTGGGCGTGGCTTGGTGGGCATGGCAGGGGAAGATACTGTAAAATCTCCAGTCAGAGGTGGTATTTGCTGGTTTTCTGAACTACTCAAAATGTCCGCTACTGGTTCTCCAGAACTGGTCAGAACCTGCTGAATACCATCTCTGGTCTTGCTCAATCATCTATTATTTCCACCCACTTAAAAAGAGGATACCCTCATAAAATATAAAAGCCATTACCTCCCCTATGGATTCTCAAGGAAATATAAATAAGAGGGATAAAATATCACAAAGTATTTATAAAAAGCAGAAAGACCATGAATAATAAGATATCTCTTCACAGAAAGGAATTGCAGAGGACAACACAATAGGGTAAGGGTGTATATGTTCTGCAAGCTTATCAATCCAACAGTTATATTCTAATGCAAAAGAAAACTGTCACTCTTGAATCACAGGAGAATTCAGCAACTTTTCCAAGTGCATATATTTAGATAATGCAGGTATTGACTTACAACCACAATTGAGCCCAAAATTTGGTATTAGGCAAAATTTGTTAAGTGAGGCATTTATTAAATTTTGCCCCATTTTATGACCTTTCTTGCCACCATTGTTTTACAGTTGATAAGTTAGTAACAAAGTTGTTAAGTGAATCTAGCTTCCCATTGATTTCGCTTGTCAAAAGGTTGCAAAGAACGATCACATGACCTTGGGATACAGCAATGGTCAATAAATATGAACCAGTTGCTGAGCATCTGAATTTTGATCACATGATCATGGGGCTGCTCCAAAGATTGTAAGTGTGAAAAAATGGTTATAAGTCACTTTTTCCAGTGCCGTTGTGACTATGAATGGTCACTAAATGAACTGTTTTCAGTTGAGAACTACCTGTACCACCTACACCATACTGAAATTCTTGTATACCCTACTTATTTTAAAACAAGACTTTTGTCAAAAGTCCTATCTAACTGCATAATATGCGATCAATTCCATCTTTGGGTCCTTCTGGATTAGAGAAGCATATAACCCAAAATAAATCTGCTGTCATGCTCTTGATCGAGTCGGACTCTGAGGGGGAGGAGGAACAGCTGACAGGGAGTGGAGGTGTGGCTCTGGAGGTTGTGGAGGATGCTAGGGAAGGGCAGGGGCTAGCTGGGCAGTCAGAGAAAGAACCAGGGCCATCCCCTCTTCATCCTAGGACATGCAGGGAGGAATGGAGAAGGAAACAACTTGGCTTACGAGAGAGGAAGCAGCCATGATCCTCCTCATTGGTTGCAGCTGGGGAGACTAGTATATAAGAGAGACAATTGCAACACAGCGTTGCCAGAATTAAAGTGTGTGTTATTCTGGGCTGAAATTATCTTGATTGGTGTCCTTCCAACAGACTGTGCCTTGTTATCTCCTTGAAGTTGGTAATTACTTATCCTGGTCCATTGTGGAAATTTCATCATTGTAGTTTTTTTGGTTTTTTATTTTACCTCTATCTGCTCATTAAGTTTGGACTGTATTGCTTTCTTTTAAAGACTATTTTTGAGTACATATTATCTCCAACTGAGAATTATTGAACAGTGGGGCCAAGTTGGAGGCATTAACGGACATTTATGCTTTGGATTTTGTTACATTTGTGTTACATTCTGGGTCATCACATCTGCAAACTTGTAATGACAGTACCAGAATCTTTGGCATCTTTGACTCAATTAGATCTTTCAGCTTAAAACCATTAAGCTATTTAAAAGTTTGCAGCAGGTCTGGAAACTGGGTTCAAAGGATATTGGATTTCCAAGACAGGAGAATCAAAACTATTCAATTTGCTTTATACTTGGCCATGAGGCAACCCACTGCATTCTGGACTCACTGCAGTTTTTGCATTGTTTTTAGGGGTCATCCTACGTACTTTCTTTTAGAGTACTTTAAGAAAAGCCACGCTCGGTTTCGCAAAACCACAGCAACTTCCATCTCAATCCAGCAAATGGTTCCAACATTCCAGGGGTAAGATACATATTTTTCCCTTTTCTGGAATAATGCTGAGATTTAGCTTGAGAGAACTTTCAGTGTTCCAATGCCATGTCCGAGTCTCCTGCCTTTTTTCTTCACTGGTGTTTGTAAAGGTCCTTTATCAAAAAGAGCTAATCTCAATGATTCTTTGATAGGGCATACACGATTGGTTAATGGCCCATGCTGTGGAAATCCTTCTCAAATAACTGGAAGTTTTTTTTTAAAATTGACGGACCCTTATTTTTTAAAAATTGTCACTGCTTTGTATGTAAATGATCTAAATTCAATTTCTGGCATTGAGATAGTCTCATTGTGATAAGATTCTTTTTGAACTGGAGGCAAATTTTGGTTTGAAAGGGTGAAATTGACAGTATAAGACTCATACTTTTTACTATTTAAAGGTAAAGGTTCCCCTCACACATACGTGTTAGTCATTTCCGGCTCTAGGGGGTGGTGCTCATCTCCGTTACAAAGCCGAAGAGCCAGGGCTGTCCAAAGACGTTTCTATGGTCATGTGGCCAGCATGACTAAACCCCGAAGGCGCATGGAACGCTGTTACCTTCCCACCAATGTAATCCCAATTTTTCTACTTGCATTTTTACATGCTTTCGAACTGCTAGGTTGGCAGAAGCTGAGACAAGTAACAGGAGCTCACTCTGTTATGTGCCTCTAGGGATTTGAACCTCTGAACTGCTGACCTTTCTGATTGACAAGGTCAGCATCTTAGCCACTGAGCCACCCCATCCCTGAATTTTTACCATTTACTATTTACAGTGAAGCTATTTACAGCAAGTATTTACAATAAGTATTTAAAACATAATCTGGGGATGGGGTTTTCACATGGCATCAGGTTTCCTTCTGAGTTGCCCTCTCTAGCTCACCTGCTTCCTTCTCCTTTTCTGGGCCTATCAAGAGAGAGTGAAAAGAGAAGAAACAACTGAATTCACTGCAGCATGCTCAGCACAGCTTGACTTTTTCCTGGATCTGCTCACACGAGCGAGCTACAGAGCGTCCACTGCTTCTTTATCGATGGAAGAACCTCTCTCAGGGTCTTCTGCCCAGTCCTTCCCCAGAGACAGGGCTTTGTTCCTCCTCCTTGTTTTGGTCCTTGAAAGGTGAAGATGCTTGTGGCTGCCTGGGTCCCTCTGTCCTTCCTGTCTTGAAAAACGCCTTCTTTCTGGGTCTTCATATTTGTTCTTTCAGGGAAGCTACCCGTAGATCATTTTTCTCTTTCTCCTGAGCAGGAATTGCCATCTGCTCTGCACACTAAGATAACTTCACTCTCCAACTTTTCTCTTCAGCCATCCTTGTTTCACACAATCTTTCTCCAGTTTTGGGTCAGACTGGCAGGTTATCACCCAGCAACTGATGTCCCCACTAGTACTCAATACTCAAATAATATCAGACTGAACCAATAGGACTCTCTACCCTTTCCCACAACAGCCCTGGCTATTAGCCAAGTCAACTCATCAGCCCTTGGGACAATACAGCTGCCCTTCAAGGCCCCCAATTGAGCCCCCTTTTCTTCCCCCTCCCCAAACATTTGCTGACTCACAGCCACAGAAGTGCAGCCAGGCCAGGTCACTAAAAACTATATGCCACAGAGACAGAATAGAATAGAATAGAATAGAATAGAATAGAATAGAATAGAATTCTTTATTGCCAAGTGTGATTGGACACACAAGGAATTTGTCTTGGTGCAAATACTCTGTATACATAAAAGAAAAGATACATTCATCAAGAATCATAAGGTACAAGACTTAATGATAGTCATAGGGTGCAATAAGCAATCAAATCATACTAGGAAACAGTAAATATAAATCATAAGGACAATCGTAAGTGACAGAGTTACTGTCATACAGTCACAAGTTGGAGGAGTGGGTGATAAGGAGTGATGAGAAGATTAATAGTGATAGTAATGCAGACTTAATAAATAGTTGGACAGTGTTGAGGGAATTGTTCTTGTGCCTAGATGTTCTTGTGCCTAGATGTTCAGGTATGCAGTGCTCTATAGTGTTGTTTTGAGTGAAGGAGTTGAAACAATTTATGGCTGGGATGTGAGAAGTAGATAAATAAAAAGGTGTTGGACTGCAAGAGGTGGGAAATCTTTTTATCTGATCTGTTACTCATCAACATATTTTTTCCGGTTTGTCCCTTTTTATAAACCTCTTAAGACGTTTTTTTTTTTTCTTTCTTTCTTTTGAAACCAAAGCATTTTATTCCCCAGCCTCTCAATGGACTTTCCAATGGATGCTTTCTACAGCGCATTGTAGAACTGTGGATGCTGTTTCCAGGACTACTTGGCTTATAATGCCTTGCTATAAAAAAGTCTCTGAACAAAGACTGAAAAGGGAGATTGCCTATATTGTGATTACTTATCCAGGAGGAAAGATTGTATAACTACGTTCCATCAAAAGCAGTGGTCCAGAAAGGATACTTCTTACCCAGGCCCTGGAAATGTCTGCAAATAGATACAAGCAGAGGCAAAACCTAGACATGAAATTCCACAGAAAAGGTCATTTTCTCTGCCTTATAACCTGGTAATTCTGGTTTTCAGAAAGCTATTCCCCCAGGTCCATCTTCTGTAGGATGGGGGTGATCCTGGGAGGAATGAGCAAAGAACCAAGAGTGTAGACAGAAAATACACCAAGAGTGTATTTTCCCAGCAAGGTCAATCAAGATATAAAAGCCATTCCAGCTACCCAGCATAACTAGCTGGCTCCTATATCAGGAGCCTATAACTGTGACAAAGGGAGATTCTGGAGATAGATGGTTATTTTATGACAACAGCAAAGGCATCATTTCATATATGTGGGAGAAGTCAAAATTAAACCACTCTTGTATTTTAGCAATAGAGCTTAGACTTAGAAACTAAAGCCCCTGTCCCACTGCACCAACGGATACAAAGAGGATGTAAAACGTTAAAAAACATTGGAAAAAGCTATGCATCCGTTGTGTACTC
Source organism: Laticauda laticaudata (assembly GCA_004320025.1). NCBI lineage: Eukaryota > Metazoa > Chordata > Lepidosauria > Squamata > Elapidae > Laticauda > Laticauda laticaudata. The sequence goes on along the minus strand of BHFT01064949.1, from coordinate 1,915 downwards.
ATTGCATACATGTTTCATACGCTCTATCCTTTGAGTATCCGTCCACTGAGATTTCATCCGCTCAAGAAGTTTTGAGCTGCACAAAACTTTGTGAACGGATGAACTTTCCGCGGTGTACGATGTAAATCTGTGACATATGAGCAACAAATGTTCTATGTTCATTTATCATCCATTAAACATCCGCTGTATCCTCTCTGCATCCTCTGGGCATCTTCGCAACTCACATCCTCTGCAGCTGAAAACGGAAAGAGGGAGGAAACAAAAGGTACATGGAACATCTACACAGCGTTAGTAGCACGGAAATAGAAAGGAAGAGCAGTGAACGGTTTGCATCCTATACACATCCTTTAGGCTTCCTATAAACATCCGTTTAACATCCCCACTACATACTACCCACGTCTGTTCTTTTCCTTTCTTTTCCGTTCTGTTGATGCAAATTTTTGCCACTTTTTGGAGTGGATGACAACGGATGGAGCACCCCCGAAATTTTGCTCGTCCGCTGTGTCCTTTTTGCATATGTTTTGCATCCGTCGGCCAGTGGGACCTAGCCTTTAATATCACTATATCACTTCATAGTGCTTTATAGCGGTTTATAGAGTCAGCATATTGCTCCCAATAATCTGGATCCTCATTTTACTGGAGGGATGGAAGGCTGAGTCAACCTTGAACCAGTCAGAATCCAACTCCTGGCAATGGGCACAGTTAGCCTGCACTACTGCATCTTGAATCCTGTGCCACCATGACTATTTTAACAAGAAAACTATGGTACATGGGTAGACAAAGTGATTGACAATATAATGCGGGATGATGGGATACTCAAATCATACGACATTCAACATGATACTGAAGAACAGCTGAGGATATTTGGGAGTACTAATGGTGTTTATAAAGTAGTCAAAGTAAAACTTTTGCTGTATCTAGTTACGGATGTTGCTATGCAAGAAAAAAATATTAGAAACTGCAAAGACAGAATTACAGCGTGAACATGAAACATTAGAATCACGAATATGGAAAAGCTCAGTGCAGTAACAAATGAAATGTATTGATTACACATTGACATCTTAGACATCCCGAAATGAATTGGAACTGGACACTCTCAGTGAGAAAAATCACACTGTTTACTATTCAGGACATGGCAAACACAGAAGGAACAGCTTTGCTTTTGCAGTCAGGAAAGATACGACAGACAGTATCTTTACTGTCTGAAAGTATGAATAATGACCGAATAATATCAATTAGACTTTGTGGGCAGCTGTTTAATAAAACAGCTATCCAAGTTTATCCTCCAACCATTGATGCAGAAGAAGAGGAAACTGACACGTTCAATCTGAAATTGACAAAACATGCAAGCAAGATGTGCTACATGGGCTTCCAGGCTGGGATGCTCACAATACAAATAATGAGGAAAATATAGCTAGACTATATGCCCCAGGATAGAGAAATGAAATTGGAGAATTATTTATTGGTTTCTGCCAATCTACGGTAATCATTTCTTCACTTGCTAACATTGTCTCCAAATAACCAAATGACATGGATATAGATTGACATTGCCAGAGGGAGCACATAGAAATCAAATTGAACTGGTTATTTATACATTGAAACAGAAGAGATTGGTTAACAACAGTAAATATGTGGCCCAGGAATAACAATGGAACAGATCATGAATTCATTATGTTAATGTTCCAAATGAAACTAAAGACTTAGAAGAAGAAACCCAATCAGTTTCTATAGTATAATTTTTTCCCCAAGTTTTATTGGTTTTTTTTTAAATAAACATAAACAAACAAAACATAAAAATATCAAACTTTCTTCCATATGTATACAAACAGTGTGTTGGCTGGTTTACAAATTATTTTGTGCATCCATTTCTTAGTCTTCGATTACAATTAGATTGCATAAAAATTCATATTATCAA
>BHFT01064946.1:0-38889 GCA_004320025.1 Laticauda laticaudata | reverse complement strand
CTGATATGTATCCATGTATTCATAACTATGTTTTTACTTATACCTATTATCTTGTAAGCAATTGAAAAACCAAATTAAAATATATAAATAAATAAATACCTCCAGTATTTTGAGAATAAGCCAAGGTATAAAAACAGTGGCTCCTTTCTCAGGATTTTCTTTCTTTCTTTCTCTCTCTCTTTCTTTCTCTCTTTCCTTCCTTCCTTCCTTCCTTCCTTGTTTCTTTCTTTCTTTTTATTCTCCTTCCTTCCTCTTTCCATTCCCTTCCTTCCTTCCTTCTTTCCTTCTTCCCTCCCTCTCTCCCTAATGCCTTTTGTTTCTCTCTGGCTGCGTGTCCCCCAAGAGCAACAATGAAAAACGGAGAGTAAAATAGCATTTGAGCCCTCCCAGATACAATCAGAAGACCTGTCCAGGAATCCATTGAATACATGGTGTAACATTTTAAGCATCTTTCAGCCTCGGCCTCCAAAGGGAGAGCTCTTGTCATCCTGTGCATTTTCCCATTGTACACATCATTTCCTGGTGAATTCAGGATTTATTCCCCAGCTAAACCCTTCTTGACAGGTTTGTTATCTGCTCACCGGGTCGGTGAGCCCCAGAGAGTCAGGGCCTAGCTGTTAGGGGAGGGAAGCAGGGAAAGGAGAAAAAAAAATTAGGCCGAGTAAATGTCAAGTGAACTGCCAAAGATGGATATTATAGCTGCTGGGGCCTTGGAGAGTATCACACATCTTTTGTGTCTATTTTACAGTCTGTGCTTCATGTAAGATGGCAGGGCTGAGCAGAGTATTGATTTCCTCCTGGGCATAAATGCATCATTTTAGGATTACAGGGGCAATTGAAGAAAATATCAACATTTTTTTTTAAAGCAAATAAACATTTCATCATTGTTGTTTTTTTTTCCCTTTCTTTCTTTCTTCCTCCCTCTTTCTTTGGAAAGTATTTAAAATTACTTGGGAGTCATTCACTCTCTCTGATTTGCTTTTGTTGTTTGATTGTTTTTTGCACTCAGGCTTCCACTTTATTTTATTTTTTAAAGGAAAGTAAAACTACTCCAATGATTCAGAAGAATTTAATCTTTGTGTGGGTGAAGATTCTCTTAAAGGCACAGGTGGGATTCTACCAGTTCGCACCTATTCACTAGAACTGGTTAACATTCTAAGCAGTTCGGAGAACCGGTTGTTAGAAGAATTTACTGGCCTAATCCTGTAAGGAAGGCAGAAAGGAAACATTCTGGTGTTGCTTACAGAAACTGCCTTTCTGTTAACCCTAATTACATTCTTGGCAGGACTAAACCTCCCATCTCAGGAACTTCTCTGGAGTTTTTTTCCTCTACTTTGCTAGTACTTTGCTTGTGGGGAGTGACCATTCAAAGTTACAATGGGATTGAAAAAAGTGTCTTATGGCCATTTTTCACACTTATGACTGTTGCTGCATCCCCACAGTCATGAGAGGCCAGGGGAGGACATGCGTGCCTTGATGTGAGTGATATTGAGTTGGCCATGCCCAGCCAGTAACATGACCACCAAGCCATGCCCACCAGCTAAGCCACACCCACATAACCGGTTGTTAAAAAAATTGAATCCCACCCCTGCTTGTAGGATAATTAGATTTCTAAAGAGAAGAAAAAATACCCTCTATTTTTTTAGCCCCATTGGAAGGTCTGTTTCTTCCACCCTGGGAAATTGTGAGGTGGACATTGCAATTGGCCTTGCCAAGGGACAGCTGGAAGATGAATGGGGCCAAAAACTTAAGATAGTTCATGTGACTGGATCCACTTCTCACACACATAGAAGAGATGCGGTTTCAATCATAAACCTATAAGCTTCAACCTGATTTCTTTTTTCACCTCCATTTGCTCACTTTTTGCATAGCTGCACCTTGTGCAAGTATATGCTCCATTGTCAGCCCTCCAACTAGTCCTGATAGGAAGCACACTTAGTTGAACTAATTATGCTGCATAGTTAGGTTACCGTAATCTTTCAGGGCTCAAAGTTAATCTTCATCTTTACAATCCAAGAAATTAGAGATGGTTTCTTCTGAGATGTTTGCCATGCCCGCATTCCTGCTGCAGACTAAACTGCCACTTATCTTACTGCTGACAGGACAGGAAGGGGCTGTGCCAAGGATGGCTGGCAGAGGACTTTTTAATTGTTTTAGTTTTAATGGTGATATACTTGCATTATGCTTTTCCCCAAATAGCAGAAAATGTGCTGTCACCTGTCAGCAGTCAGGATCAAAGATTAATGAAATGGTATAGGTCTGTGATGGCGAACCTATGGCACTTGTGCCACAGGTGGCACACAGAGCCACTTCTGTCGGCAGGTGAGCTATAGGCAAATTTACCTCACTGGGCATGTGCACACCTCACAGCTGATTTTCGGCCTCCCAAAGGCTTGAGGAAGGCTTCTGCAGGCTTTGCAGGCTGAAAACTAGCCCCATTTCGTCACTTTCTGTTTTTCTGAAAATACAGGAAGTGATGAAACGGGGCTAGTTTTTGGCCTGCAAAGCCTGCAGAAGTCTTCCTCAAGCCTTTGGGAGGCCGAAAAAAGCCTCAAACCAGCCAAAAATCAGCTGTGAGGTGCAGTGCAGGTAAGGGGGTGGTGGAGATGGTTGGGAATTATGCCTGCTTGAGTAGGGGGTGTGGGGGGGTTGCACATTGCCTTCTGGGTGCTGGCATGTGAGTGTGGGCATGCAAGCACGCACACAAACACGTGGCACAAGAACCCAAAAAGGTTAGCCACCACTGATACAGGGTTTCATGCCTGAGCAGAGGGTTGGACTAGAAGACTTCCAAGGTCCCTTCCAATGCTGTGTTTTCACATACCATACCATAGTCGCCCAGACTAATACCCAGACTAAGGGTATTTCTTATGACCATTGGAATGTTCCCATGGTCACATGATCAAAATTTGAATGCTTGACAACTGGCTCATATTTATGACAGTTGCAGTGGTCCAGGGTTGTGTGAACACCTTTTGTGACCTTCTGAGAAGCAAAGTCAATGGGGAAACCAGACTCACTTAACAACCAAGTGACTAACTTAACAACTGCAGTGATTCACTTAACAATTGTGGCAAAAAAGGTCATAAAAAGGGGCAAAACTGACTTAACAACCGTCTTGCTCAGCAACAGACATTTTGAGCTCAGTTGTACTTGTTGGTCAAGGACTACCTGTAGAGCAAAATGTCAAGCCATTGCTGTGATTCACCAAAGGAAGCTTTCCCTGATCCCACATCAGAACTCAAAACTTTATTTAGCTTATCGCTCTAGCTAGGATGTCAAACTCAAGGCCAATGGGCCGGATTTGGCCCACAGTGTGGTCAGATCCAGCCCATGGAGCCCTTCCTGGAAAATTTAAGGGGCCGGTCTACCCAATGCGAAGAAGAAACATGCCAGCAGTTCGTGGAGTGGCCTCAAGCTGGCCATGGCCACTCAGTCAGCCATGGCCAGTAAATGGCATCAAGCTGGCCACGGCCACCCAGTTGGGCATGCCTACCCAATCAGCTATGGCCAGTAAATGGTGTCAAGCTGCCCATGCCCATCCAGTTGACCACGCCCACCCAGTCAGTCATGCCCAGTAAATGTATTCAAGCTGGCCACACCCACCCTGTTGGCTACACTTGCCCAGTCAGCCATGCCTAGTAAATGCGTCAAGCTGGCCACGCCCACCCAGTTGGGCACACCCACCCAGTCAGCCATGCCCAGTAAATGGCATCAAGCTGGCCATGCCCACCTGGCTTCCACGCCCACCCAGTCATCCATGCCCAGGAAATGTATTCAAGCTGGCCACACCCACCCTGTTGGCCACACTTGCCCAGTCAGCCATGCCCAGTAAATGGCATCAAGCTGGCCACACCCACCCAGTCGGTCACTCCTGCCCGGCCTTCCGTGGTCAACTGCAGCCCTGATGCAGCCCTCAATGAAATTGAGTTTGACACCCCTGCTGTGTCTTTTTCTCAGTTCCTTCCTTTCATTGTATTGGTTTTCGTTTTATTGCAACACATTTCTTACCAGACCAGAGATTGAAAGGGGGAAATATGACCTTTCCCCCTCCTCAAACTCCGAGAACATCTGGTTACTGGTAAACCATAATGATATCAACACAATGCAATAAACCCCTTGTTTGCAACATCTTGAAGGAACCAAACCTCCACTAATGATGTTTTAATGAGGAAATGAATGCACTAATTACTGGATGGCTACTGGACAGCCTGCAAGATCCGGCACCACAGATATGTAAACATCTTCTGATTCATGTTTTGCGCAGGACAGACAGGAGAACAGCTTCTCCAAAGCTTTCTTCTGTGTGCAAAACTGACATAGTTAAAATCAACTGTTTGCCATTAAACAAATCTAAAATGTCTAATGAAAAAAATGTGAGGAAGTGAAGATTTAACACCAACGAGATAATCTATCCAGCTTGCAAGTTTCATAAAAGTGGCTTTGTCATTTGTAACTATTATCATAAGGAAAGAAGCCAATGATTAAAGTATTAAGGCAATTATTCCCACACAATTGTTAAACACAGGTTTGCGTTTTTCAAGTACTAATTTATCTAATTTTCAATTTTTTGAACTGGGTGGGCTAGCTGCGGAAGCCCCGTTCTGCCATTTGGCCCTTCGTTTTTCCAGTAACACCACGGTGAGAATATTTTTTTTAAAAAATACAGTAAATCTGAGGAGAATTTGACAACAAAAATAACTGTGCTGTGAGTGAACGATTTCTATAAAATTGCACGGTATAATGAAAAATAATTACAAAATCTGAGGTATTCTTTCCAACTTGCATCTTTTGTCATCTTTACCAAAAAAAGAAATGAGACAGCGGGGGATTAACTGAATGTAAGGTTGGAAAAATGAAAAAAAAGATGAAACTGCAAATTTATAATGAGGAGAGAAATCAAAAGATAATTGGGTTAGGGTTAGAGCCCTCCCTTTGTACATCATTGCTTTTTAATAAATATATTCTTAAAATATGTTTCAGTCAGTGCAGATTAGTATCTTAAAAGAGGTACTCTTCGTTTCTGTAGATTTGAAGAGAATTCCTAAGCCTAACTCATTTCACATACATGCACACACACACAACCAGTGTCATCTGTCTGTCTGTCTATTTATCTTCTAGCTAGCTACCTCTTCTTAAATTAAAAATGCTAACATGTGGGATATATATATATCTCTCTTTCCCTTTCTGTGTGTGTGTGTGTGTGTGTGTGTGCGGTTTCATAATTCTCCCAGTGGGTTAATATTGCATTTTCATTGTTCTTTTTCCCAAAAAAGAAGAGAACAAGTTTGAAATTGCTCTCTCTGTGTGTGTGTGCGTGTGTGTATGTGTAAGCAGCTGTTTGTTAATGTTTTTCAGCAAGTTTTTTCCCCATGAACATTCCCCCTTATACGCAGTGGAAAGTATCAACACAACAACAACAAAATGGGCTCCCTGCCTTCCATCATATTAAAAATGGACGTCTTATCCCAAGTAATTGCTGACATGATAATCTCTGTTTTTAGCAGGAAGGAGCAGAAGCAGAAACATCCTCACCCCTTTAATTAACTATCCAAGGAGGAAACACAGCACACTGTTTCTCCCCTTTAATTAAAACACACGGATATAACTTAAATATATCCTGGTGGAAGGAAGATACAAAGGTATGGGGGACTGACCTGAGGTGGGGAGAAAGATGCTGCCCAGAGAGGGATTAAATAAGAGAGGGCCCAGCCCTCAGCTGCAGAGTGGGCAGAGAAGGAAACTCAAAAAAGATCCTTCATTGGTTAGCCAAAATGTTCAAAAATATGTCTAGCAAATGTTGGAAATGTAACCAAAAAATGGCCACATTTTGTCACATGTGGAGGACTTGTGTTAAAGCAAGAAAATTTTGGGCAAAAATACACCAGTGGTTAGAAAAGATGACAGGGAAACATGTAGATTTTAAACATGAACTGTTTTTATGAGGCATAATATCAGAAAAACTTGAAAAGCATATATTTAATATTGCATGTCTTAACAGCAGCGAAGATTATATTCACACATATTGGAAAAATGAAGAAATACCATTAGAAGGGATAATCAGGAAGATCCAAATTGTGCAGAAATGGTTAGACTTACATTGAAAATTAAACAGAAAGAAGACAGACTATTATCAAATATTGAATTTATTTTATCGGTGGTCGGAAAAATGGGGGGGAGATTAAGAATGTAATCTGTATTGTTAACCAAATTAAATACCCAGACAACATGGTAACATGATGTTTATTAAGCACTAACAAATGTAAAGAACAGAATGTGTGTGTGTGTGTGTGTGTAAAGGCCCTTCATAACTTATGTGTCAAGATTTGAAATTCAGCTGCCATTATGTTGTTTAAAAAAAAGATGGGGGAGATTTGTATTCTCAGAATAAGAAATGGAGAAGGTGGGCTCTTGCTTTCTATTTGTTTGACTTTTTTTCTCCCAGGGTAAAAAGAAATTATCTCAACAATTTCCCAGGATTGCTATGAAAAAGCAACAGGGGGAATAAGTTCCTCTCCCGGGCTTCTCCTTGGAAGTCTGCAAGTTACCGAAGAAATGGTTGTAGAATGGGGGGGGAGGACATTCACACTCACTTCTTCATTAAATGTTTTTACAGGTCGTCCTCGACTTCCGACCACAATCGAGCCCCAAATTTCTGTTGCTAAGCGGGTTTTGCCTTATTTTACAACCTTTCATGTCGTAGCAGTTAGTGAACCACTAGAGTTGCTAAGTTAGTAACGTGGTTGTTAAGCGAATCTGGCTTCCCCATCGACTTTGCTTGTCCGAAGGTCGCAAAAGGGGATCCCGTGACCCCAGGACACTGCAACTGTCATAAACACGAGTCGGTTGCCAAGCATCCGAGTTTTGATCACGTGACCATGGGGACGCTGCAACAGCTGCAAGTTTGAGGATTGGCTGTAAGGCCCTTTTTTTCCCATGCCCTTGTAACTTGAGAATTTGTCACGAAAGGTTGTAAGTTGAGAACTACCTGTACTCAAGCCATAACTGTTGATTGTTAAAAGTGGCTCCAGGCCACTTTAAACGGATGGCAGAAAATGTAGCAGCACTGGGCCTCCTCAAAGGAAGAGTCCTGAAGGAAGTTAGCACCCACCCCTCTCCTAGAAGAATGAAATATTCTATGAAGTATTAAAAAGACAGAATATTATATTTCCCTGGATGAGAAAAAGAGAAACATGGCTTTAAAGACAAATCAGCTTCCTGCAGCTCCCTGCCTCCGTTCCTCTCCAGCTCCAGGGTGATGGGATCATGACATGATAGGATTAGCCTTCCACCCATCTCACCACATGGCTCCTGGGAAGATTGCACCACCCATGGCCCCATGGGAGTCTGACAGCCAATCAGGACACATTTCTTGCCACAGGAACAGGAAACAAGTTCAAAACCCAGAGAGGGAATAGAACCCAGGGACTCTCAGCATCTCTTCCCTTTTCGCCCAGGAGCTCCAAAGGCATGTGGTCCTGTCTACCATCAAAGTCATCTTTCCAAGCAGTCACCATGTTTCCAGGGTCTTTCTTCCCACCTGGAACTGAACCCAGAAGGATATTTTTTTCCAACAGGACTAGACAGGGTCTTGCCCCAGAGACCACTCTTGCCTCTTCCTGTCCTCTGCCTTCCTGCTGACCACTTTGCCAGCCAATTAAATGGTGCCTGATCTTTTCCAGGCTGAGCAACCGGCTGTGACACTCCAGTTCCCTTCCCTCTATACATCAGGCCAAGCAGGCCACGAAGGAGGAATGAAACCCATCTTGTCCTTCTGCCCAGTGACCATTCCACTTCCGGACAAGGAGGTAGATACTGGGGGCTGTGGATGCCACTTCAATCCCAATGACCACGAGATGGCAGCAAAGAAATACAGAAGTGTTTAATTCCTTCCTTTCCTTCAGCGAGTGTTCCAAGTTGCCATGGCGTTGAATGAATGGTAATCATCCCCAGTTCCTGAAATGCCAGTTGCTGCGGTGCTCCAATGGTCAAATGATTAAACTTTGGGCACCTGGCAGCCCACCTGCATTTACTGGAGCAGATAGCAGGGCATGCAAAAGAGCAGAGATGGGAGGGGAGGCAGTCAGGAGAGGAGTTGAAATGGAGACGAGCATGGCAGGCGAGGAGAAGCATAAGATCCTTGCCTAACAATGGTGTAGTTCTCATCTAACAACCACATCCAGGACTATCAGAACTGCTGCCACTAAGCAGCGTGGTCACAGTGATGTTTTGGTGAACAATTGCTTCACTTAGCGACAGGAATTCCAATCCTAATTAGCTTCATGAAGCAAGGACTCCATGTAGAACCCAAATCTGACAGCTTTATGGAGGGAAAAGGAAAAAAACAACCACACACAACCCAAATTTGTCCCAGCGTGGTTCCTTGACTGAATAAAATAAAAATAAACCTTTTTCATGATCTTATATGAGCTGTTGTCCACTTGAAACACAGCTCTGATGCCATCAAATCTGAGTGACTTAGGAGAACCTATTGATTTCTGCTTCCCTGTATTCATAGTTGTGCCGTATTGGGATGCTGTACTAGGGATGAAGATGTAAGGGCAAAGCTGAGGGATGGAGTTAAGCACATCAGCAGCTTAGAGTTGTTGCATTCCCACAAATGGAATAACAGAATTGAAAGGGACCTTGGAGGTCTTCTAGTCCAACCCTCTGCTCAAGCAGGAAAGCCTATACCATTTCAGACAAGTGGCCATCCAGTCTCTTCTTAAAAGCCTCCAGTTGTTGGAGTAACCACAACTTCTGGAAGCAAGTCATTACACTGATTAATTGTTGTCACTGTCAAGGAATTTCTTTGTAGTTCTAGGTTGCTTCTCTCCTTGATTAATCTCCCTCTATTGCTTCTCATCCTGCCTTCAGGTGTTTGGAGTTTAGTTTGGCCTCTAAAATGATTAATCATTTTAATTTAGAGATCTGTCTCTAAATTTTGGAGGGCACTAACTCTAGCGCACTGTAATCTCTTCCTCCCAATCCCCACACAGAAATTATGTGGGGAAAATCCCACATGAGCTGAGATTACGTCCTTGTGAACAAGGGACCACTGAAAACACAGCTCATGCCCAATGATATAGCATTGTCCAAAAGGATTTAGAGACTCGTTTTATAACTCCTTATTTGACAAAATATCTGAGGAATTCTGGTCTTTTTTATGTACAATTGTTCCTATCAGATCAATTTGATAAGAATTTCTTTGACCGTACCTAAATTCTGCTATACTGTCTGAAGAATTAGGCAGACTTTGGCTGCACTTTGATGATCATAACATTAATTGTAATATAGGTACTCCTCGACTTCCGACCATTATTGAGCCCAACATTTCTGTTGATAAATGAGACAGTTAAGTGAATTTTGCCCCATTTTACCATCTTTCTTGCCACTGTCATTAAGTGAATCACTGCAGCTGATAAGTTAGTTGTTAAGCGAATCCGGCTTCCCCATTGACTTTGCTCGTCAGAAGGTTGCAAAAGGGGCTCATGTGACTCTGGGACCCTGCAACTATCGTAAGTATGAACTAATTGCCAAGCATCTTGATTTTGATCATATGACCATGGGAATGCTGCAATGGTCATAAGTGTGAAAAACAGTCATAAATCAGGGGTTTTTCAGTGATGTTGTAACTTTGAACAGTCCCTAAATGACTGCAAGTTGAGGGCTACCTGTACAGTATTATGTCCTGTCCTGTTTTGTTTTATTTTAATGTTTTAATTTTTATTCTGATCTGTGACTATAATAGTATAGCTATCTAACAACCTGCAACAAATGTCTTATTTGGGATGTGTATTCAGATATTCAACCTAACATAGATATACCAAAAGATCTTCCAAGGACTCTTCACTTATATATTCCATTCAAGACATGATGGTATCCAAATTACTTTTGATATTTTTACCCCCACATACCAAATGAATACTTAAATTAACCCTGCAACCCTCATGCATGGCCAGAAGAGCTTTTGATGTCCCTAGCAAAGAGGTGTATTTGTCTTCAAAAATTGGAACCAGGATGATTTTGGAAAAGGGAAATGCCAGCTGCATAGTAATCAGAGGCAGGATAATTGCTTCATAATTTATCCTTCTTGAAACAACCACCTGTTTTTCTGTAAGTTTTCTCTATATGACTTTCAGGTGTAGAAAGAAGAAAAAATATTGCATTTGTGTTGAAAGGCACCGCAGCTGGACTCTAATTTTTTGGACTAATAACAACATGCACAGAGAATATCCTTTGTTCTGTTACCCTTTCATAATTTGCAATCATGATCTCTAGTTTTTTTAAAAAATGCACATTGAAGTGTGTGTGTGTGTGTGTGTGTGTGTGTGTGTGCATGCGTGCATGTAGGACAAAGTGCTTACAAAATGAACTGAAGTCATTAAGAAAAGGGCAGGAGATTAATTTTATATTATTTTGTATAGAGGAAAAAGGTAAAGGGCTCCCTGCAGATTTTACTCTGCTAGTCATTGCCAACCCTGGGGAGCGTGCTAATCTCCATTTCAAGGCCATTTAGCCAGCGCTGTCTGAAGACATTTTTGTGGTCATGACATCACAGAGTGCTGTCACCTTCCCACCAAAGTGGTGCCTATTTATCTACTCTCATGTGCATGCTTTCAAACTGCTAAGTTGGCAGGAGCTGGGGTAAGGACGGGAGCTCACCCCATCATGCAGAGTTTGGATCTCAAATCTTTCCAGCCGACAAACCCAGGATCTTAACCACTGAGCCATCCCTATTTTTAAAATGTTATTTTATTTTATATTATATTCTCCTGTAGAGAAACAGGAGAAAATATGTATCTGTGTGCATCACACTTAATGTGTACAAAAATATGATTTGGATCGTAAAGGCTGATGTGAAAACTGATAACATATGCATCATACATTATAAGCAGAAAAATACATTTGGATCATGGATACTGACATGAAAACTGGATGGATGACAGGCATATTCACCCATCACTAGTTAGAACATTCTGTATTTCATGGCTATCAATGTTACAGACTTTTGCAGTGTGCTTATTAAAATGCATTAATAACTCAGTTCAGGTTGTCTTCATGTTCTCTCACTATCCTTAAGCTGTTCTGCAACTAAGCCAATCTAGAGGGAGTTTCCCCCCTGCTATCTGTTCCTTTGATGTTCCCACTATTATCTTTTTATAGCATAATCACACATTTGGATGTGTTGTAGATCAAAGGGAAGCTCCAGCTTTTAAGAAAAAAACAGGACCTGGTACCCATCACTAAGTGAATTCATTATATTTAATAATATTCTCTGAGGGATGAGAAAGGCAAGAAAATCATATGAAATAATAAACAGGTAAATAGGGAGAAATCATTTAAATGGACTAAATGTGCAGGCAGCCTACAGGAGTGGGACAAGTTTCTTGCCTCCAGCAAGTCTGTGGCTTACCTTGACTGCTAAACCCATCATGTAATGAAAGATAACTGACTTAGCAAACAGGAATTGAACAGTCTTCCTGGAATGTTTGAGGAAACAACAGCCAGGCAGCTTATGCGATAGAAATAATAAGAAGGTTTAAAATTCATAATCTGCTTTCTCGACATGCTTAAAAGGGAGGATGGGCAACTCCAAATAACCAAAGAGACTTGTTTATTCCATCATGAATGAAGGGAGTTCATGCCCAAGGTGGAACTAGAACTCACAGTCACCCAATTTCTAGCATGGTGCCCTTAACATGATACTGGCTCTATTTTGGCGATAGATGATAGATAGATAGATAGATAGATAGATAGATAGATAGATAGATAGATAGATAGATAGATAGATAGATGTGAGTTTGTGTGTGTGTGTATGAGACAGAGAGGGGGGGAGAGGGAGAGAGAGAGAGATAATATGACAATGTGACAATTTCAAGAAGAGATTGTATAGCCATTTGTCCAGAATGGTATACTGTCTCCTGCTTGAGCAGGGAGTTGGATTAAAAGGTCCCTATTCTATGTTGTATGTTCTAAAGTGTATTTAACAATTAAGTCTCACAAACCAGATCTCTCATTTTCTGGGTTAAGGCTTGGAGCTCACTCTGCTCATGAGAGCTTGGAGGAAGCCCAAATTCTAATGCCAGGTCCCTGGGCATAAGAAAAGATAGAATCCCCATGTTTTCCACAGCAAATGCAAACCTTTAATTTAGAATCTTTGAAGCTCTGTAACATCTTCAGATTATGGCTTCTCTGAGAGACTGTGGAAATCTCTCTCCCATAAGCCTGATTAAGGCAAAATTCTTGTCTGTCTGGTTTCTCTGCTGAAATCCCTTGAAAGATTGAAGGAAAGAAATGTTTGGGGTATGTATATTACATGGATAGATTATGATGAAAATATTGGTGAATGTTCAGAGTTCTTTTTATGTGGGGAATTAAGCTCATAGTTTGAAAAATTCTATCAACAAAAAAGAAGTTATGGTGGTAATAGGCTGTGTCAAGATTAATATATTTAATATATTAATATTTCATATTTATGTAAAAAAGAAAGCGATAACTTGATGGAGTGTGATTTATTTATAAATTCATTTTAAAAGGAATAGGGGAGAATCCATTTTGAAGTATTAGGAAATCCTCCTATGGATTCATTCTGAGATTTGATTGGCTACTTCTCCTCTCAGAGCAAGGCAATAATCTGCTTATAATAGAAGAAGCAACATTTTATAAAGATATTGAGAAATTGAATGCAATTCAGAGTCTGTCATGTGAAAGGAAAAGTCTAAAACAGTGAATGACCAGTATCAAGAAAGGAAAGAAGAAAAAATGGCTTATTTGTGTTTGTATCTATCATATGACAGTTTCTTGTTCTTGTTTTCTCAAAATATCAGGAAAGTGCTTGTTAGGAACAAAATTTCTCACAGATTTCCAGCAAATAAAGTCATAATAGAAATTAAATAAACCTTGTTCTATTATAGACTAGGCTAGACTAGATTAGAAGCTGGAAGGTATCTTGGAGGTCTTCTAGTCCAGCCCCCTGCTCAACCAGGACAACCGATACTACAGTATTTCAGATAAGTGGCTGTCTAGTTTCTTCTTAAAAACTCCTGTGATGAAATATCCACCACTTCTGAAGGCAAGCTATTCCACTGGTTAATTTTCCTCACTGTTAGGAAGTTTCTCCTTAATTCCAGGTTGTTTCTCTCCTTGATTAGTTTCCATCCACTGTTTCTTGTCTTGCCTTCTGGGCTTTGTAGAATAATTTGATCCCCTCCTCTTTGTGGCAGCTCCTCAAATACTCAAATAACCCTCAATTTTTAATTGTTGTAAACTCAACCCCAATTTAATCAATCCATCATTAGACTGTTACATATAAATTTCAGGACAAGTGATGTCATTAGCACGCATTATATAACTAAACAAAGATGAGAAGCTGTTGTCAAGTAATTTCTTTCTTACTTTATAACCGTTGTTGCCATGGTTGTTAAGTGAATCACTGTAGTTAAATGAATCACATGGTCATTAAGCAAATCCAGCTTCCCTCCTGTCAGCTTTGGAAGCCATATTAGAACCAGAAGCTTCCACGCTGCCACATTCCTGTGCCTGGGAAAGTAGGAGGGGGGATTTTTAGACATAATAGCATCCTTCTTTTCAGTCAAGGTCATGTTATTCCTGCACCTGGAGGAGGAGTGGTTGATTGGATGTCTCTAGCTGGGATGGATGGTGATTGGACTATGTGATGGACTGATTGGTGCAGGGGCGGGTTTTAGACTTTTGAATTACTCAGGGAAAACCTGGAACTCTCAGATTTGGGTTTTCTCAGATGTGCCAGTACATTACTCTAATAAAAGGAAAGTTTGAAAAGATGCCTGTCTCAGAGTTTTTAATTGCAGTTAAGTTTTTCTGGAAGGCTGACATAATTTTGCTTGTCAGAAGCTGGCTTGAAAGTTGTGAATGGTGATCACATGACCCCAGGATGCTGCAACCATGATAAATACATGCCAATTTGAGTGTTGATCACATGACCATGGGGATGTTTTGATGGTTATAAGTGTGACCCTGGTTGTAAGTCATTTTTTTTTTCATTGTGATTGTAACTTTGAATGGTCACTAAAAAAATGGTTGTAAGTCACATTGACTGGTCCCTTCGTATTCTTACTTCTCTGCGAACTATGGAAGACTTCCAGATGGTCATGTTTGCCAACTGGTGCAAGAAACATTTATGAGTCTTATGCAGATAGTCTTCAACTTACTACCACAATTGAGCCCAAAACTTCTATTGCTAAGTGAGATATTTGTTAAGTGAGTTTTGCCCCATTTTATGATTTATTGCCATGTTTTTTAAGTGAATCACTACAATTTTTGAATTAATAACACAGCTGCTAAGCGAATCTGGCTCCCCCTTTGACTTTGCTTGTTAGAAAGTTGCAAATGTCAATCGCATGACCCTGGGACACTGCAAACATCATAAATACATGCCAATTGCCAAGCATCCTAATTTTGATCATGTGACCATGGGGATGCTGCAATGGTCATAGGTGTAAAAAAAAGAACAGTCATAAGTCACCTTTTCAGTGTTGTAGCTTTGAATAGTCACTAAATATATGATTTTAAGTCAAGAACCTATCTGTAGAAGAAAATATGTTAGTATATTTGAGGAGGGAGAAGAAATTAACATGCTGCATCTCAGGAGCACAATTAGTTTCTTCTGCTCTAAAGACTGAACTAGAATCAATGAATGAAAATATGGGAAAGCAGATTAAAGCCGAATGTTATGAAAATCTTCCTAACCACAAAAGTTATGCACTGCCTTGCAAATTCTATTTTCAGAAGGGAGTTAGATTTGATGACCTCCCAGGTCTATTTCAATTCAACGGTCCTTGGATTTTCCCAATTTTACTTCCTTTTAGAAGAAAAACAGAGGCTGGGTGATGCTTTATGAATTTTTCATAATAAAAAGATACAGATACTTTCCTCTAACACTGAGCTAATAATTGAAAAGTAGAAGATGTGTTAATGGTCATGCCATTTCGTTGGTTGGCTCTCCTCTAACAGTCTCCAAACAAGCTGAGATATAATCTGACTTGACCATGTCATAGTATGTTGGGTTTGTGAAGATTAACCTCTATGAGTTATTCATTCAGGATTTCACAAAGACACGCACAATATAAAGTATGGTTGTCCAGTCTTTTGGCTTTCTGGGTCTCACTGAGTAAAGAGGAATTATCTTGGGCACCGTATATAAAATATAATATAATTAATGCATATAAATAATGAGATATATATATCTGAGAAACACAATTTCTGTATATATACCGTGTTTCTCAGAAAACATGACCCATTAACTATTTTATATACAGTACATAGAATTTTATATGCTTTATTCAGGATCAAGGTTTCCTCATATTTTTATAGAGATGTAGGCCTGTTGAACTCAATAGGCCAAGGTGATGGATTAAGTTACAATGACAAGGGAAGATCTGAAGGTCCAGGTTAGAGACAGATGGTCAGGAAGAAAATCTATCTGCTAAGAGCTGGCACTGACTGGATGGCATGTTATCTATCAGATCAGTGGAACTCTTGGCACAAAACTACATTGCATCAAATCTGTTCCAAGAAAAAAAAAAAGTGTGATGAGTATATTTAGGATTGTGGCTGACGCTTCTCATCGAGTAAACCTTTAAAACTCTGTTCGTGATCACATCATTAATATTAACACGGGAGAAAATTAAATGAGGAGGGGGAAATCTCTCTAAACATTCATACTTTCATCATCTATCCTCAAGGGGAATATCAAACCATTTCTCCTTATGCCTTCAATTCCCTGAGTTAAGACACGAGGACCAAATTTCCCAGCCTTTTATTATCAGGAAATGCCATTCATCTCAAAAGGAATTCTTTATATGAAAGATTTTTATCTGTCAGCCTTAAACTTCAACACCGCTGCCTTTCTCAAGGGCATCAAATTAACTTTTAATTAAATTGTATTATTTAGGACAGGTTCCTGAATTTGTGATATCAAGGTGATGAGAAAGGACAACCCTATCTGAACTTTGAGTGATTCAAAGGCACCCCAGAGTTTTAGAGCTCCACTTTATTGGTAACTTTTGTCTTTGCTAAAACAAAGTGAGTCTTTTTACCAGGGGTTGGTTTGTTCTCCTTATTTACTGCTCTGATATTTCTCATTTCAAGGGCTACAATAGCTAATGTCAAAACCAGGTTTTGCCTACTTTAATTGCACTCCTGAACGGAGAAACCGTGAAGTGTTTGGTTAGAAAGGATAACTCTTTTAAAAAAAAGTTTCGTTCCAAACCTGGACACCTCCAACCTCCAGAATACAGATAGTCCTTGACTTATGTCCACAATTGAGCACAAAAAAATTGTTGCTAAGCGAGATGTTTGTTAAGTGAGTTTGTGTGATTCATTTAACTACAGTGATTTGCTTAACAACCACGGCAACAAAGATCATAAATTAAGACACAAATTACTTAACAGCAGCTTCTTCACATCTTTGTTTAGTTATATAATGGATATAAATGACATCATTTACACTGACATTTATATGTAATGATGGATTCATTAAATTGGATTTGAGTCTACAACAACAAAAAGTTGCCTAATTTAATTGCACTCCTGAACAGAGAAACAGAGAAGTGCTCAGTTAGGAACACTTCTCAGCCCTATTTCCACTATTGCTAACTATTTCCCCCTTCCACTGTGGCAACCCTGAAGCCTCCAAGATGGCTTCATCCAGGTTCACTTCAGGATTGACAAGCTCTTTTAAAGAAAGGGTTCATTCCAAAGTTGGACACCTACCCACATCCAGAATACAGGTAGTCCTTGACTTACGACCACAATCGAGCACAAAAAAATGTTGCTAAGTGAAACACTTGTTCAGTGAGTTTTCACCCATTTTATGGCCTTTCTTGCCACAGTGGTGAAGTGAATCACTGAAGTTCAGTGGTGGTATGCTACTGGTTCGGTCTGGTTTCGCCAAACCGGTAGTAAAAAAAAAAAGCCTCTGATGATCAGCTGAGAGGAGGGGAAAAAAGCCCGGGACAGGAGAAAGAAGAGAAAAGTGCAGGATCAGCTCTTCAATCTGCCTCTGTGCTTTCCTCTTCTTTATCCTCTCAGCTGATTGGCACTGCAAGCTTCAGCTGGTATGTGGAAAGCTGTTAGGTGCGCACGAGCGATCACCGAACTGATAGTAGAACATGTAGGATCCCACTGCTGATGCACTTGTTAAGTTAATCACATGATTGTTAACTGAATCTGGCTTCTCCACTGACTTTGTTTATCCGGAGATTGCAAATGGCAGCCAAATGGCAGATACCCAGGACACTTGATATTCTACCAGTTCAGCCCAGTTCTGCTGAGCTGGTAGTGCTGATGAGCAGCTTAGACTGAATTGGTTCTCTCCACTGCTCTGCTGTTGGGCCCGCCCACCCAGGCTCCTATACTAACCTTTATTCCCTGCTTTTGAAGCATACCTGCTTTGCGCAGCACAGCAGAGTGCCGCACGGCAGCTGCTGAAGCAATAGGAAGAGTGCAGCCTTGCAGGAGGTGAGTTGGAACAGCTCTGCGCCTGCACAAACTGTGCATTTGGCATGCACGCACATGCAAAGTGTGTGCATGCATACAAAGCGCGCCCACCAAGCCACATCCACTGAACTGGTGGTAAAAATCTTTGAATCCCACCACTGACTACAACTGTCATAAATATGAACCAGTTGCCCAGCTATGCAACCTCCATTCTCCTTTAGTTTTATACAGTACCAGGAAGCATGCAGGCAAGGTTAGCACATTCCCAGTCACTGAACAAATGGAACGATTTTATTAACAACTAATAATTCTACTGAGGCTGTTTTGAATGAACAAAGGCCGGCGAAGGCAGTCGCCCATGGAAATCAGCAGGCAATTAAATTCCTTGATAACAATGCGAAGCAAATACATTTATTGAGGAGCGAGAAGGAGAGAGATGGGTAAAAATGCATCAAGGGAGGCAATATTTCAGATGTACATATTTTTCAAGTTTTTTTTTTTTTAAACCGATGGTTGCTGAGCAAAACTGCAAAGATAACATTAATGATGCAGAAACCATTATGAATGAATGCTTTAAGAACAAGAACACCTAATATAATAGCATTGGAAGAAAGTGTGGATGGAAATGGGGGAAATGTACACACCAAGCTACCTATTTCCTGGGCAAGGACATGCCATAGAACAATGTCTCAGTAGGAATCTTCTTCGGAGGGATTCCCTACCCAGATTGGTGGCCATTTCAACTTCTCCAGCCTGAGTGGGTAACTTATCATTCAGGAATGTATCTATGTCAATCTGATGAGTCTCTTGGCTCAGAAGAAAAAGTATTGCCATTGAGTTTAAAAAGGGCAAAGTTCAATATTCAGTCTCTCCAAATGGGGCTGGAAAAACCCTAATCTGGAACCCAGGAGAGCTTTTAGCAGCCCATAATAATGAGGGTGAATATAAAGGACCAGTGTTCTAACTTGGTATATGACTGGGCAAAATTTCTGAAAAATATTGTCCGTGTTTTAAAGGGAATACAATGTATTTAGATTTAGAATATTGTCATTGAATGTACACTAATCAGCATACATTGAAATGAAATTCCATTACATACAGCCCTCAAAGGGTCACCACCTCAATATACACTACATAAACATGACCAATAAATAAATAAACAAATAAATAAATAAATATGCATATACCTGCACATATTATATGATACAGAGAAACAGACTCATTCAGATGTATACATATGCATGGGGAGAAAAAGGAATTTTGTGAGTTTACCAGATGGATGGCATAAGGAACATGATGAATAACTTCTGAATTCATCAGCTATTGTGTGCAAGAAAAATATAATGTATACTATTTTCTCATTTTCTGAAATAAGGATGCACATCTTATGCCAAAGAAGCAAATGTAGCAATAGCAATAGACTTATATACCATTCTGTATATATTCTGTTGATACAGTTCTACAGAGGAATTATTGAGTCTGTCATCTGCACCTCTATAACTGTCTAGTTTGGTTCCGCAACCCAACAGGACAGACACAGACTTCAGAGGATAATTAGGATTGCAGAAAAAAGAATTACTAACAACCTGCCTTCAATCGAGGACCTGTATACCAGTCAAGAAGAGGACTGTGAAAATATTTACAGACCCCTCAGAATTGGTATTCAGCAGGTTCTGACCAGTTCTGCAGAACTGGTAGTGGAAATTTTGAGTAGTTTGGAAAACTGGCAAATACTACCTCTGATTGGAGATTTTACACTATCCTTCCCCTGCCATGCCCACCAAGCCACGCCCACAGAACCAGTAGTAAAAAAAAATTGAATCCCACCACTGAGACCCCCTCACATCCTGGACATAAACTGTTTCAACTCCTATTCTGAAAACGATGCTATAGAGCACTGCACACCAGAACAACTGGACACAAGGACAACTTTTTCCCCGAATGCCATCACTCTGCTAAGCAAATAATTCCCTCAACACTGTCCAACTATTTACAAAGTCTGTACTACTATTACTATTAATCTTCTCATCACTCCTTATCACCCATCCCTCCTACTTGTGACTGTATGACTGTAACTTTGTCACTTGTTTCCTATATTGACTGTTTCCTAGTATGATTTTGTTGCTTATTGAACCCTATGACTATCATTAAGTGTTGTACTTGATGATTCTTGACTCTTGACGAATGTATCTTTTCTCTTATGTACACTGAGAGCATTTGCACCAAGACAAATTCCTTGTGTGTCCAATCACACTCGGCCAATAAATAATTATTTTCTATTCTATACCGCTTCACAGTGCTTTACCGTCCTCTCTAAGTGGTTTTACAGAGTTAGCCTATTTCCCCCAATAATTTAGGTCCTCATTTTACTGACCTCAGAAGGATGGAACGCAACCTTGAGCCTGGTGGGATTTGAACTGCTGAATTGAAGGCAGTTGGTAACCAGCAGAAGTGGCCTGCAGTACAGCACTCTAACCACTGCGCCACCAAGGCTCAGAGCTTGTGTACAGCATATCACTAGCCAATTTGCATCTCCCAGAGCCAGCCCAGAAGATGTCCTATTTCAGCTCTTAATATCTGAATCACTCCTGCAAAGCTCCTAGTTGAACAATGTTTCTCAACTTTGGCTATTTTAAGATGGGTGAATCCAACTCCCAGAATTCCTCTGCCAGAATGGAATTTGCCCATCTCAAAGTATGATACCATAGATGATAGCACTAATTTGTTCTCTACGGTTTCATAAGGCAGGACTAAACCTAGAGATGAACAATGAAGAAGCGAAGATTTCAGAGTTCTGTTCATGGGAAATAATAAACCAAGAATGAGTATTCCTGTGGAGATAGAAGAAATTTCTTAACTAGAATAACTGAGGCATAAACTAATTCACTTCAGACCAATAAGATAGCTGCAGAATGAGATGGAATTGGTCTGGATAATATTCCATATTCCTTTAAAATGCAAACTTCCCTCTAATTTTATTGCATTGTTCCTTTTGTCTGAAAGATAAATTTTGAAATTGCTTGCCTCCAAATTTTTGGAAAAGAGGCAAAAACTGGAGGATTTTTTTTCCCAAAAATAGTGTTTGCAAATTTGAAGAAAATATTCTGCCAGGATAATAATCTGTAATCAAGACATTCCCAATATCCTATTAAGTAAAAAACAACAACATATAAATCCTGGTCCTATATTTTGTCCAGGATAGCTAGATAAATAAAAAGATAGATAATCAATACAACAACAAAAAAACCTCCTTTTAAAACATTAAGAAAGCTTCTTTGACAAATATGAAGACAAACTCTTAGAAACTTCGAAGAGCATCTGTATGAAATTGTACCTGTTGTGAAGACCAAATAATCTACAGACTAAAAGGATCACTCCATTGTTCCAGAAATCAATTCAAAGAGAAGCTGAACTATATTCCATATAATCTCAAAATGCTCTGGACTTCTATCACTTCTTGTTCCTCAAACTATGTGCAGAAATATAGGTCTCCATACAAAAAATTGTTTATAATAAAGACTACATTCTGTAGCAATTTCCTAGATTCCTGGGGTTAGAAATCTAGATAGCCAATGGATAAGTGAGCCTTAAAATCACTTCCCTGCTGACAAAAATTCATTTCTTATAACCATCTCCATTTACCAGAATGTTGAATCTTTCCCATGGGGAAGGCACAAATGAAAATGTTATTTCGATGCTCATGAACTCATACCTTCCTGTCTGCTTTTTTCACTGCTGGCAATTCCATTCTTCTTCCAAATTCGACTAAGACCAGTGGCCTGAGGGAAATAATGATCTTTTAATAATCTTCAGAAGACTTTTAATTCTGAATCCTCTTTTTAAATTTTATTTTCATTCCTGCAGTCCTCTATTTTTTTTTATCTAGAGCTGGTTTGCATTTTATGAAAATGGTAACTGCTATGCTATCCATGTGATGTAACATGGGACTTTAACTTTAACTTGAGTTTGGAGACTGTGTTGATAGTAATAATTATATCAGGTAGAAACTGTTTTTAATGGCTAGTATTATAAATGTGGTAATAGTGGATGAGGAGGTGAAGTGATAGTATCAAGGTCCTATTCATTTCTGACCTATAAAGCTCATCAATATCATTTAGACTTATATACCATTCTATAGTGTTTTACAGCATTCTCTAAGCAGTTTACAGAATCAGCATATTGCCCCCAACAATCTGGGTCTTCATTTTACTGACCTCCGAAGAATGGAAGGCTGAGTCAACCTTGAGCCAGTCACAATTGAACTCCTGGCAGTGAACAGCGAGTTAGCTGCAATACTGCATTCTAACCACTGCGCCACCATAGCTCTTACTTTTCTAATAGTTTAGAAAACATTCAAAGAAGCAAAGTATTAAAGATAAATTATTATGGTTGAAGAATTTGAGAATTGGACTTCCAGGTGAGAAATGGCAGCTCAGCTAAAAGCAAAGCTGACAACCACAGCAGAATAAAGCCCCATGACGTAGACCAGAATTTTGTAACTGCTCCCTGGACAAGGAGAAGAGCTGAGATTGCCCATAAGTGCTCCTGACAGCTTCTTCCACTTTTGAAGAATTTTGTAAGATGGGACAACGTAAAAATGAAAAGAAATTAAATTCTATGGCATCATTTGAAGGGATTAAGGATCAAGATTGTTAATGTAAATAGAAGGAATATAAAATTGTTTTATTTTATCAAGGTTAAAATAGAAATGTTATCTCCAGCAACTTTTGTTAATAGTATTGAAATAGCAAGTTTTTTAAGGAGTTGTTTATAAAGTGGAAATGGGGGGAGAGACGATATCATTTCTTGTATTTTAAGAGAAGGTGATAAATGACTACAATTTTGTGATGAAGGGGTAAATCATTTCTTTATTTCCTTTCTTTTTCTTTACTATTTTCTTATGTTTTTTTCTATTTCTTTTCTATTCTGTTTTCTTTCTGTACCTTTGATTGTTTTTAATTTGCATTAGTTGTTATCAATATAGTAGTAATTTTTCATAAAACTACTATCTAAATGATAATAATTTGAGAACCAAGACATCCAAGCACTAAAATCTAGCAATACATACCTATCTTCCCAAAATTCCCACTGATGCTGTGGGTATTTTAGAAATAAAATGGCAACAGTCAATATCAGTGGCCATCTTTTTGCTTCACAGCTCCCAAAATCATGTTATACTGTATCAAGGAGAAAACAACAATCTCAGATATGACTGATTGATTGCCAATTGATGATTCCCAATCGATGTGGAGAAGAAAAAAATGGCAACACACACTATGGATTACAACACACACTGTAGGTTACAAGACATATGTTGGCTACTTTTATTCCTTAAACCTCCAAATGAATGGAGCAGCATAGTGGTAGGTGACAAATATCAGATGAAATACTAATGTTTAGTTCATTTCTGATTTGGATGATAGTCTGCCTATAAAAAAGCAAATATTTATTTAAAAAATAAACAGAATAACAGAGTCAGAAGGAACCTTGTAGGTCATCTAGTCTGCTCAAGCAAGAGATCCTATACTATTTCTGACAAGTAGCTGTCCAGCCACTTCTT
Source organism: Laticauda laticaudata (assembly GCA_004320025.1). Classification (NCBI taxonomy): domain Eukaryota; kingdom Metazoa; phylum Chordata; class Lepidosauria; order Squamata; family Elapidae; genus Laticauda; species Laticauda laticaudata. Next base: position 15,848 of record BHFT01064946.1, on the reverse strand, counting down.
GAAACCCTCCAGTGATGAATCACCCACAACTTCTGAGGGCAAGCTCAGTTTTCACAGTTATGACCTTTGTAGCATCCCCATGATCATGTGATTAAAATTCAGATGCTTAGCAACTGGTTGATATGTCCCAAGGTCATGTGATCACCTTTTGTGACCTTCTGACAAGCAAAATCAATGGGGAAGCTGTCAATATATAAGAAATTATGAGCTAGGATGGCCATAACAACAAGTCAGCCAATGGGAACTGTGACTAAGAAACAACACCTGTTGTGAAATATGTCAGACAGCTTGGAGACTGGGCGTGCCTTATGGTAACTGGTATGTGTAAATATAGAGCTTCTGTGAATTCTGAGTTCTGGTGGTTCTGATTGCTTCTGCTTCTTGTACTTGTACTTGCTACCATATTGCAAGAGCTGCGTGGGTATTGTATACATGCATCATACTTTATATTGTTGTATATCAAGAAGTTTATTATACAAATGAATCCTGCTGAATTATTTACTTGTCTGCTGGTTGGATTGCTGCAGGTATTTGTCTTGGTGTAAATACACTCAGTAATATCTGGTTCTAGGTATTTAGCTGGTTCTTAGAGAACCATAGAAAAATGACTTGTAGGGGGAAATGAATGGAGGGATGCGCAGAGAAGGAAATGAGTGGGATGGAAGAGACAAGACGAGGAATCATTTGGACCTGCTTGGAACTTTGATCAATTTTCGTTAGAACTCAGCAAAGAAGAAATTGATGTACTTTCCTGTCTGACAGGAAAACAATACAGGTCTTATCAGCTTGGTACCCCAGTCCCAGTCCCTATTTGTTCTAAACATTTACTTCTGCTGCCTTTTTCTCTCCCTGGCAAATGAAATGAATTTTTAAAAAATAACCAATTTATGGAGCTATTTAAGCAGCAGGCACATATATGAAATCCGGGACAGAAAATTCTCTTCAGATCCTTCAAAAACTCTCCAGGCCCATTTCTCTTATTGTGAGAAGAATTTCTATTGGTTGGAAAGCAACAGAGAATCATTCTTTTGTCCTCCCGTGGATTTCTTTGGGCTGAGCCATCCTTGGGAGCTGGAATGACTCCAAAATATAATTTAAAAGGGAGAATCCCAGTGACACCAAAAACCTCATCTCCCTACATCCTAATGAAGCCATGCAGGTGCAGGTATACGGCAACAGCCCTAATGGCAATTTTTATAGGATATACACATTGATTTGCATGCCATGGCTGCCTTTTAATTATACACATTTGCATACATCATGGAAAAGTATAGCTGGGACTCCATTATCCAGTTACAACAACAAGAAGTTACAAGAACCAATGCCAAGAGAGAAAAGAAAATATGGAGGGGTAAATTCCAACCCCTTTTTGAATATTTTTCAAGAATCCACTGTCTTAACCAGGACCAATTAAGAAATACTAGAAATAAAATAAGTGCTCTTTAAAGTAAGAAGTGACTGGGAAACAATAATTGAGATATAAATGTCATAAATACCAAGAACTAAGATTATCTCTGTTGTGTTTCTTTGACGGTATTCATAAAGCTCCAATTCACAAAGGGATTTTCCTTTTTTGCTACTTCTCAATTGGAAGTAGAAGTTAAATCTCATTTTATGAAACCTTGATGCAACTGGCATGGCATGCAACAAACAAAATTTCTGCTGCGAGTTGTATGATTTGTGTAATGAAGTTATCACACACATAGTGGACATTGAAGTAAGTGATGTAGCCTGCATTCTTTGCGTGCTGAAATCATTAGAAACATTATGTCAATCCTCAATAACAGGAGTGTCAAACTCAAGGGCCGTGGGCCTGATTTGGCCCACAGGGTGCTTAAATTTGGCCTGGAAATATCAAAGGACTGCCCCATGGTGCCTTTGCAAGCCAAAATGGGTCCAATTTTGGCTGGCCAAGTGCTGCTGGAGGCTAGAGAGACTCAAAATGGGCCAACCCGGGCCTCCACGCCACCTGTTTTCAGTGGGCAGAGTCTGCAGGAGACCAGGGAGGTTGAAAACGGGGCAGAGGGGGCTATGTGCAGCCACCCCCACCCCCTGTTTTGGCCATTAGGGTGCTACATGAGGCATCTGTCTGGTCTCCCCTCCCCCCGCTCCCTGTCCCTCCTCGACAGCCCATGGAGGAGAACTACAATGCTGATCTGGCCCTTGAAGAAATCCAATTTGACATCCCTGCTCTGTAACCATGATGGTGAACCTATGGAATGCGTGCCACAGTTGGCACGCAGAGCCATTTATGCTGGCATGCAAGCTGCAGGCAAACTTACCTCACTGTGCTTGTTTACACCTCACAGCTGATTTTTGGGCAGTTTGAAGTCTTTTTCGGGCTCCCAAAGGCTTTAGGAAGGCTTTTGCAGGATTCTACAAGCTTTGTAGGCTGAAATCTAGCCCCGTTTTGTCATTCCGTTTTTGTTTTTGAAAAACAGGAAGTGATGAAACAGAGCTAGATTTCAGTCTGCAAAGCTTGTAGAAGCCTGCAGAAGCCTTCCTTAAGCCTTTGGGGGGCCGAAAAAGGCCTCAAACTGGCCAAAAATCAGCTGTGAGGTGCAGTGCAGGTAAGGGGGTGGCAGGAGATGAGTGGGTGGGATTGCACGTGCATGCGTAGGTGACATGGGGGTGTGTGCATTGCCTTCTGGGTGCTGGCACACGAGTGTGAGCATGCAAGCGTGCATACAGTTTTTAGCTCAGGAGCCCAAAAAAGTTAGCCACCACTGCTCTATAATGTCCCACCCTCTGAGTCAATGGATATACCTCATGATAGATAACCCTTTCCCCAACTAGGCCACTAAAATTATGTTTCATTATCATTACGTGTTCTGCCAGAACAGACTCCCTCCCTTTCATATTCCAGATACATGTCCATCACTACACACTTTAGTTCCTGCTGCATTGTATTTTTACAAGAACTGAAATTAGTGAAATAATTAAGTTAGTGTAAATGTGACTGGTCATGACCATAAATTCTGATTTATCACGTTTAATAACTATCAGGAGCATTCTACTTGCATTCAGAGAAAGTCCTTTCAAACCTTTCTCCTCAACAGTGTGAACGAGTTGAATACTGGAATGTAAGAAGAGGTCAGAAGAAGAGGTCAGAAGAGGGACAAAACGATGAAATCAAGAAAAGGAAGTCCCCCAAATAGCCTGAATCCATACCATTTACCATATAATCAACACTGATTACCAGAAACTGATAACTAATGCAACTTGCACAGCAGAGATGTAATGTATGTAGGAGAAGACAGGCGGAGCTGGGAAGGAGGTATTAAATGTATCATCAGCTTAGAATGCTTATGTTGCCACAAAGGTTCTAAGTCCAACCCTTCTTGAATTAAGTTGACTCTTATCTGGTGCCAATTTAGAACTGAATTTTAGTTGACTGGGTTCTTGGTGTAGAGGCTTGAATAAATCTTCTATAGTGCAACTTAAGTCGGATCCTTTGCACCTGACAATGTATGCCAGAAACACACAAAGCTACATGCAAATCCCTATATTTCTCCCCATTAAAACATTATGAAGAACATGTAAGGAGGGATAAAAGAACACAGACGAACTGAATTTTGGTACCAAAGAATGTGAAACACAACTCTGAAAAAATATTTTAGGCTTTAAGAAACTTTATTTAGTGAAATTTAATTAAAAGTTGCATTTTAGGATAATATCCATAAAATATATATATTTGGGAGAGAAGATATACTTTAAAATCATGCACATTTTTCTGCTGTTTTGGAGGAGATGGGTGGGAAGGGAAGTCTCCAGTGATGGGATTCAATTTTTTTTACTATCCCTGTGGGTGGGGCTTGGTGGGTGGGGCTTGGCTTGGTGGGCATGGCTTGGTGGGCATGGCCAGGGAAGGATACTGTAAAATTTCCACTCCTTCCCCATTCCTGGGGGAAGATTACTGCAAAATCCTATTCCCTCCCCACTCCATTAACCTGCTTTCCAGCTCCGTTCTCCTGTGCAGGACAACAAAGGAAGACCCAGCCAATCAGTTGGGACTCAGAAGGCAGAGAATAGATGGGGGCAGGGCCAGTCAGAGGTGGTATATGCTGGTTCTCTGAACTACTCAAAATTTCCAGTACCAGTTCTCCAGAACTGGTCAGAACCTGTTGAATATCACCTCTGGAAATCTCCCAATAGACAATAGTAACAATAAAAAATCAACCCTTATTAAAAAAAAAAAAACACGTTAGACAGAAAAGAAGCTCTGTTTTGTTGTTGTAATCTTTATTCATTAAACATGAAACTCATGTCAACTGGACATTTAAAAATGTATTATATATATCACTGGATGATGATGGTGGTGGTGGTGATGTATGGTTCCTACTTTAAAATGGATCCATATCTTCGTCTGAAACGGTTGGCAAAATTCTTTTTGGGGGAGAATTTATAGTCAAACAACCTGAGTGGAAAAGTCCAAAAGGCAATTCTGTATTCTAAGACTTTTATCAATGATGATTGAGTGATTTCATCATTATCACACATATCAAGCAAACCAGAGAAAAAAAAGGGTTTTTTTTTTAAAAAAATAATAATTGGCTCACTGATCTTCAGCCTTGCTAAAGAAGTACTGGCTTTGTTCTGTCACATTTTAATGCCGTTTCTGAGTTCATACATCCCCAAACCAATGGTTCAAAGTTTGGTTTTTCATTAAATTTCTACTTTGTTATAAGGCTGGGATTGCCAGTTTTATCCAGTTTCCACTGCTTTGACATTAACTCAGCATCTAGCATGGGTATATGGTATCTGTGCAAGGATTTAAACAGATGACAGGTTAACTCTTCCCTGGCATCACATTGAGGCATGAAGAAAAGAATACATTTCCATTGGGGATGAGGGTCATTCATACTTCATTTCAATGTGCCTCAGAACCATTTCAAACCTGGCCTCTAAGTTGTCTTTTTAATGTGGTAAGAAAGAAAGAATTATTAAATCCACTCAGAGTAATTACATTAACTGTGCTTGATTTTGGTGTAATTTAATTAAATGCAAATGGAACAAAATATGATTTAGCTTCATTTCTAGGCTATTGACTTTTTCTTTGAAGGCAATATCTGTTTTTCAGCTACGAAAATGCAATTCATTTTAAAAAAAATTTCTCAAGTCCATCTTTCTTTCTTTCTTTCTTTCTTTCTTTCTTTCTTTCTTTCTTTCTTTCTTTCTTTCTCTTTCTTTCTTTCTTTCCTTCTTTCTTGTTTTTTTCCTTTCTTCTACCTAACATTATTCACTTTCTTTGTTGCTCAAATTTCAGGACTTAAAAGAAAAATCCCATGGACCGCTTTCCATTCTGATTCAGTTGAAGCAAAATACACAAAGCAAAAGAAGATACAATGTGTTAGAAAGATAATTGTATAATGGGACACAAAACATAGAATAATAGGTGTGGAAGAAACCTTGGAGGTCTTCTAGTCCAACCTTCTGCTCAAGCAAGAAATCCTATACCATTCTGGACAAATGGTTTCCCATCCCTTCTTGAAAATCTCCAATGATACAGCACCCACAACTATGGGAGGCAAGTTGTGATTAATTGTTCTTAGTGTCAGAAAATTTCTTCTTAATTCTAGGTTGGATTTCTCTTTAATGATCAAATGGATGGAAACTAATCAAGGAGAGAAGCAACCTAGAAATAAGGAGAAATTTCCTGACAATGAAAACAATTAACCAGTGGAACAACTTTCCTCCAGACATTTTGGATGCTCCATCACTGGAGGCTTTTAAGAAGAGGCTGGACAGCCACTTGCCTGAAATGGTATAGGATCTCTTGGTGGAGCAGAGGGTTGGGCTGGAAAATGTCCAATGTCCCATCCAACTCTGTTATTCTATTATCTTCCACTTCTTACTTCTTGTCCTGCCTTCAGGTACTTTGGAGAGTAGGTTGATCCTGTTGTTTTTTTTTAACAGCTCCTCAAGTAGTGGAAAATGGCTATCATATCACCCTAGTTCTCTTTATTGGATATCAGACCGTAAAGTGCACCAAACCTGTGGCCCATCCACAATTTCACCCAGGATTTTTTTTACCTCCTGAAACTATCACCACCCATCGTCCCCAAAGAAAATATTTTTTCTCATCAAATTGAACACGGTAGGGTGAGACATAAAATATTTTTTTAGTATACAACTATTAGGAACCACAACTGGGAAAGCAAGAAGCAAAACCTGCCCTTGATTTATTCAAGCAATCACTCCCATTTGCACATAATTTACCAGCACTTCTTTCAACAAAAGTTTTCATTTACTAGAATTATGAGGCCCCAGGTATGACAAGAAATATTCCCCCCCTCTGTCAGACAGAAAACATCTGCGGTAATAGTAAGTCTTAATAGGTAGCAGCCTGGCCTCAAAAAATCTCAGAGGATGGGACTCAAAATGGGAAAAAAAGGGATATGAAGTCTGCAAGGTATAAATGCATTTTTCAAGTAGAGTTTTTCCTCCATATTCTCTAACCACCACAAGAAGATGTCCCAGTTGCTGCTTTTATCACCATGACTTTCCTTCATCTTATCTCTTTTCCACAGTTGAACAAGCCTAGTCCTATTCAGTGGTTCTGTTTTGAAATACAGGTAGTCCTCAACTTATGACCACAATTGAGCCCCACATTTATGTTGTTAAGTGAGAATTTGTTAAGCGAGTTTTGCTCCATTTCTTGCCACAGTTGTTAAGGGAATCACTGCAGTTGATAAGTTTATAACGTGGTTGTTGAGTGAATCTGGCTTCCCCATGGACTTTGCATGGTCAGATGGTCACAAAATGTGACCCCGATGACCCTGGGATGCTGCAACAGTCATAAGCATGAACCAGTTGCGAAGCATCTGAATTTGGATCACATGATTGTGGGGATGCTGCAAAGGTTGTAACTGTGAAACATGGTCAGAAGTCACTTTTTTCAGTGCCGTTGTAACTTTGAACTGTCACTCAATAAGCTGTTGTGCGTCAAGGTCTATCTGTAGTATGTTCTCTCATTTTCCAACACAGTTTTGCCAATGGATGTATTCTGGCATGCCTTGTGGTGGATGTGGTAGCTAACATAATCAAAAATTGGAAAATTGTCCAACTGCTACTCTATGATGCCTTCTGATTATTGACAACTGGTATCTGATGCCATTTTGAGGAACATCAAATGTAGAAGGTATGAAGTACATCCTCATCTTATGACCTCATCTGGGAGAGCCACCGTTAACTTTGCTTGACAAAAGCCATCTAGCCACAAATGATGATCATGTGAACCGGTATGCAGCAACTGTCATAAATACATGCCAGTTACCAAAGGTCCAAATTTTGAACATGTGATTATAAGGATGTTCCAAATGGATATATGCACAAGGACAGTTTGTAAGTCACAGGTTTGTTGCTGAACGGTTGCCAAGTAAATGATTGTAAGTCAAGGACTACCTGTATAAATTTAAGAGAAACAAGACATACATGTATTATGTGCTGCCCCACTCACTCACATATGTGGCTTGGAGAGTTTATTAATGTTCCCCAGCAATTCCCTCTACCTAGCATCAGAACTGTCCCAAATAAATCCAGCTACAAGCAGGCCAAGATCTGTCCACAAGGCAATGGCCAATAGTCCATAAAACAATGGAAAGTCACTCCAACAAATAAGTCCACCAAACAAACTTAAATCTATCACATGTAACTGAAGTACACCCATAAGCGTTCACTTTGCAAGAGAAGTTCAGAGTCTTCAAGACACAAAGTCAATCAGGAAGCACGAGGAACAAACATACACAACCAGAAACCAAACACGTTAGCAACACCTCCCTATTCCTGCTACGATAGCTTTCCAATGCAGCCCATCAAGATGGGTGGGGCCTTCTCCCAGGTAATCTGGCAGATCTCAGTTGCTCTTGTCTTTTTTCTGCCCTGTGTGCTCTCAGATCCAGCACAGAAGGCAGCTCCTCCTCCTCCTCTTTACTGACCGATCATCCCTGCAAACTGTCTGCAGCCAAAGACTCCCATAAATCTCTTTTGGCTAGTGTTCAGAGTCATTAATTACCCCAGTTCTGACGTGCCATGAGTGAGCTCATCCTACTTTGAGTTGATCTCCGAGGGAGAATCTGAGGAGTCATCCAGTAGAGACATCACACATTTCTACTGGAAAAGCATCTGCCCACAGGCATAACAACCCAGAAACTTGGTATTTTTCAAGAAAGATGCTGAAGATGATGGTGATGATGATAATGATGATGATATGGCAAGTGGCTTGCAAAGCTCAACATGCCTTAAAATAAAGAAGTCAAGACCGCAGCCCAGTTTGTACTCCAGCAAAGTATTTTAGAAGACAGCTGCCTTTTTGACAACAAAGCATCATGGTACATTGCTTTATAACTAGTTTACATAGAGTAAAACAGGAAAGTGCTTGAGAGAAGCTGATTAAATTTGCAAGTGGATTGAGAGTCCTGCAAAAAGCAATGAAAAATCTGTGATGGAAAAAAAAAATATTTATCCCAAGAAAGCTTAAGAATGGAATTTTGTCATTCAGTAGTAAAATATTTAATCGGCATTCTGTTGCCAGATAAAAGCTCCTTTCTTTCCAAGTGGCTATTGGGGAATACCCACAGGAGACATCTTAGTAAAGATATTCCGAAGCCAAGGCAAGAAGTGAAGAAAAAACAAGGATTGCACAAGAAATAATATGCCAGGCATGTTAAGTTCCAGTTAAGTTGGTTTATTGTTCATGCCTATTTTCAAGAATCTAGTTAACTTATGGTCAGCCGAACTGGTGCTAAATTAGAGTCTATTAGAATTCATGAAAGGCTGGACTCAGACCATTTGTGCAAACATAATGATTCTAGGATAATTTCTCTCTTTACTCTGCCCCCATGTTCTGCTTCTCCTTTTCCTAGATAATACAGTGGTAACAAGAGAACAACTGGCCCAGGACATCAATTCAAGTTATGAAAGATGGACACAGTTGTCCCCAAAGTGAAAGACTTTGGAATAGAAATTTACAGTTCCACTTAAGAAAATAAGCATCAACTTATTACAAAAGCATGTAAAATACATAACTAAGAAAAAATGTATACAAAGAACTGAGCAAGACTTGTGAGGGGATTAAGGCAGAAGTTATCTGATCCCACCTGGCCCATCAGATAAGTTCTGAGGTCTAGGAGCTTGAGAAAAATTTACTAATGATCAGTGAACAGACATGACAACAGGAACAGCCTCAACCTGTTTTCTGAAAAGTTGCCTGTTTCCAGCAATGTTCACAAATTTTAAAAAAGGGATTTCACTTACAATGATTTGACTTAAAACATCAATGAAATTATGCTGGTGTTAGCTACAACTGGTCGCCAATGGAATAGACTATAAGCTCTTACTTTTTAGAAGTTTCTAAGCAGAGATCAGAACACTGTAGCTGTATATTTATTTATTTTTAAAGTCAGTGAAGGAAGAAAGTGATGGAGATTAGATGTATTTGAGATTTTAGCCATTGTACTGAATATACACTCATGGATGATCCCAACTCATATATTAATTGTTTTCATTAAAAATCATGAATGTATTTCTCAGTTTGTTCTTGCTCCTGTCCATGAACCTGAATAACATCAAGCCTTAAGTACCCTAACCCTTAATCTGATAGCCATTACTTCCTCTCTTCTTCTTCTTCTTCTTCTTCTTCTTCTTCTTCTTCTTCTTCTTCTTCTTCTTCTTCTTCTTCTTCTTCTTCTTCTTCNCTTCTTCTTCTTCTTCTTCTTCTTCTTCTTCTTCTTCTTCTTCTTCTTCTTCTTCTTCTTCTTCTCCTCCTTCTTCTCCTTCTTCTTCTTCAAGGAAATGACAGAGTGACATGGGTAAAAGGTGATTTAGACAGACCGCTGTGCCACAAATTGCTGGAAGCTGATTTAGAGATCTTTCCTTTGTCAAGGAAGACGGTTGGGTGTCTACTTTAAAGAAATACTGGGAATATTTTCATCAAAGGTCTGAATTGAAAAACAGTGGGAGGTAAATATCTGAGTAGGCATGAAGAAAAATCGCTAGATCCACACAATTACGATTAACAGGGGGACAGTGGTAGTTCAATGAAGTAATTCAATCTGGTGTCCTACATTTTATCAGATAGCAATTGTGAGCTTTGATATAAATTGCTGAGAAAGAGGATCGGAATATCATTTTCCCCCTTCTCTCTCCCACAATGCAATTTCCTTGCTTCATTATCATCAAAATGACTACTCTGCAGGCCACACATTCCTAATCTGGAAAGTGAAAGCTTTATTTTTTTCTCTTAGGTTTGATATCTGTGACCTGGTCCTTTGTGTGAAATGTGTGGTCCATTCCAGTAAAGGGAGAAATGGTTGTGTACAGTGGTGAGATTCAGCCAGTTCGCACCAGTTTGGGAGAACCGTTGTTAACTTTCTGAGCAGTTTGGTGAACTGGTTGTTGGAAGAAATAATTAGGGCAGAGAACCGGTTCTTAAATTATTTGAATCCCACCATTGGTTGTGTAGTTCCCAAGTGGGTAAACTATCATATTTCCTGCAAGGATAACTCTGGTTTATTTTTTACAGGTTCCTAGAAATACTTTAAGTCAGGTTTTGCAAAAGTTCCTGGTTTAAGAATGGCTCAATGGATGATATTCAGGACATACTTAGTCTTGGTTGGACTATCTCCAGCATGAAAACATCATCTAATGACAACTGATGAAAAAGTCAACTAATAATTGGTCTTGTTGTCCTATTATCTCTTACAAATCAAGAGCATTTGAGATAAATCTAACTCTCTCCTCAGGAGAGCTCCAACTCTGGAAGTTTTCAAGAAGAAATTGGATTACCATTTGTCAGAAATGGTGTAGAGTTTCCTGCCTAAGCAGGGGGTTGGACTAGAAGACCTCCAAGATCCCTTCCAACTCTGTTACTCTAATTCTAATTGTGTGCTGAGATCATTTTTTTTCACTTTCATTTTCACAGCTCTATCCTCTTTGAGTTCTGATTTGTAGGTTTTTATTAATCCACACCTCACCAGGATAAAGATTTCCCCAGAATTCCCCAAACTAAGTAAAGCAGTGAAAAATATCAACAGAAATGCCAAATTTGTATATCATATCTCCAAGCAAAATAGCTATTGTCAAAAAAATATATGAAACTGTAAAACCACCCATAATGGAGGCGAGATTTCTGAATGCTCCATTTTTAATGACCAGAGTCCTTTGGGTGGGGTTACCTCTGACAGTTTAATTGCCTTGCAATCACTCTAATTTGACCTAATAATGTATGTTTAGCCATCAGTGGAGAAAATCCTTATTATTCAGGTTGCCATGTGTATTTAATGTGACATAAAAAGACAAGAAGAGGAAGAATGAGGAGGGGGGAAATGGCTGGGGAAAAATAATATAGCCTTTGATGCTGCTTCACAAGGGTTGATTGCCAAAGAATATATTTATTCCAGCCCAATGGAAAATAATAATAATAAAAAGGGGACCAACATTGTAATAAAGCAAATTTGATGGACTGAATCTGGAGTGACAGCTAATCTCAGGCTGTCTACTGCTTGAATAAACCTTGTAATCTTTCTAAGAGAGAGCTGACAAAAAGAAAGAAAGAAAATCAAGTTTGATTATGTTCAGAACTATATTTGAGTATCTTTCTTTTTCATTTTTGCCAATTTAAACAAATTGGCAAAATTTGTTTAATTTTGTTAAAAATTAAAACTTTGTTTAAAACTTTAAACAAAGATTGACTGAAAAGCTGCCAAGAGGTTGTTTGTAAGAAGTACCCTTGCTGAGAAAGTCAATTTGATGCTGCCAGGATTCCCTCTCACACTTTTATTGTACATCAAGTACATGTCACACTGCCCAACGGATGCAAAAAGGACACAACAGACGAGCAAAATGTTCCATCCGTTGTTATCTGCTCTCAATCTCAAAAAGGGCAAAAATTTGGCATAAGCAGAGCAGATAACACGGAAAGGGAACGGACGTGGGGAGGACGCAAGAGGATGTTAATAGAGGATGCAGAGCAAGAAATGCGTAGAGGATGCGTAGAGGATCGTAGAGGATCAGAGCGGAATGCGTAGAGGAATGCAGGAGCGGAATGTGTAGAGGATGCATAGAGGATGCAGAGCGGATGCGTAGAGGATGCAGAGCGGATTGCCATAGCGAATGCAGAGCGGATGAAGCCTGCATCCCGCTTTCATCCCTTTCTCCATCCGTGCTAACTACACGCTGCCGACGTGTCCGTTCTGCTTCCTGCCTGTGTCTGTTTACTGCTGGAAACGGATTTGAGCTGTGGCGGATGCAAAATGGATGCCTAGAGGATATAGCAGATGCGTAATGATGCAGAACGATGTCCCCGTATGCCTAGTGGATGCAGAACGGACGAATTGGATACATTTTCCGTGGCAAAAGTTTTGAGGAGCTCAAAACTTTCTGAGCGGATGAAAACGTCAATAAGGTGCTGGACGGATAGAGAGGAAGCAAAACGGAGGCAGTGAGTACAACATCGCATTAACCCAACGGATGGAAGCTTTTTTGTCCATTTTACATCCTCTTTGCATCCGTTGGTGCAGTGTGACAGGGGCTTTAGAAATCATGAAATATGTTATTTTGATATAATGATATTTATATGATATAATTACATATTCTTCACATTCCCTGAATATTCCATTAGAATATTGGAAATGGAAATGGAAAAAGTAAATATTCTATCGATATAAGCTATGACTTAGGTTAATATTGTTACGAGCATTAAAACTATTTGTCTTTTTCATTCAAAGTTAAGTATGATATTGAAAAGGAAAATAATAAAACAAGAACACGCTGCCACTTGCATCAAGGCATTTATTAGATAATAAAGGATTTAGTCTTAAGCTATTTTTTAAAAATATTCAAATTTCCATTTTATTGTTACTTGATGTATATATGTATGTATGCACATGTGTGTATGTGTATTTGTCTATCTCTCTATCTATCATCCATCCATCTCTAATTATCTATCATCTATCTCTCTGCATTAATAAAAAGGAAAAAATAGATGAACAGAGCAAATTTAGCAAAAATCAAAATGTAAAAAAAAAGGAAGATTAAAAAATCACATTAAAAAAAATTACATGTCTGACATTTTATACGATGGCTAATTTGCAATTTTGAATATATTTAGAACCCCTTGTTTTCTATATTTAGAAAATAAAATATAGGTGTTTATATTTGCTGTGATGCATTTTTTGCATGGGAATCATTCTTGCTCAAATTTTGTTGCATTTCCATTGTGAGTTTTAAGTTTTGCCATGGCTGTGTATTCTTCAGGTTTAACTTCCCATTCAGATATTGTTTGAATTGTTCTTTCTTTCCACTGTTAGGCAGCATTTATTCTTGCTGCTATAAGTACTCATTAAATTATGATTCTTCTTATGGATTGGTGCTAAAAGTTTGGCATTTTCTAATAAGTCCTTCATTTCAGGTTGATATCACTGCTTTGGGAGATGCACGACTCATAACTATTCTTCTGATCAAGGACTGCCCTTATCCTTTGAGAAGTCAATGGGATTCATTTTCCAAAAACTTGGCTGGTCGAGAATAAAAAATCAGGCAGAACAGGAGAAAATTTTTTACTTCTGTCACAGTGGAACTCGGCTGTTTTAGCACTGAAGGTGTATTCTAGTTTGCAAGGAAATGCAGTCGACATAGAGAAATCAAGAAAGTGGAGATGTTATGCTCTTTTATGATATACAACAGGTATATTCACTCAGAAAGGTCAGCAGTTCAACTGTTTGAATCCCTAGCTCTGCATAATGGAGTGAGCTCCCGTTACTTGGCCCAGCTTCTGCCAATCTAGCAACTAGAAAGCATGTAAAAATGCAAGTAGAAAAATAGGGACCACTTTGGTGGGAAGGTAACACCATATACTGACATACACCAGGACACTGCAGTCACACCAGGCCCTTAAAAGCCATATTTCACAACTTCGTTTATAGAGATATCAAATTTATGAAATAGAAGATAGTATGAGCGCTCACCAGGCATTTAATACTCTTCCTCTTCTGTCCTATTAAAACTGAATACTTTTATTAATAATTTCTGAAGGGGCCTTGAGGGGACACATTCAGAGCCTGAAGTTTCAGACTGTGGACCTCTTATCTCCAATCAGGTTTTAACCAATGCTAATGTTTAATTATCTTGAGATCCTTGGTTCTAATAGTGCATTCAGTGAATCAAAATGCCACCTTCTCGGAAAGTGTGAGAGTTTACTGAAAGATATATTACTGAAGAAGGATTCTCCTTAGCCTTGACCATTCCTTTTGCAGCTCTTGGTTTTAAGCAGATCAATAGAATAGAAAAACAGAATTGGAAAGGACCTTGGAGTTCTTCTAGTCCAATCCCCTGCTTAGGCAGGAAACCATATACCCACTTCAGACAAATGGTTATCCAATCTTTTCTTAAAAACTTTCAGTGCTGGAGCATTTATAACTTCTGGAGGCAAGTTGTTCCACAGATTAATTGTTCTAACTGTCAGGAAATTTCTCCTTAGTTCTAAGTTGCTATTCTCCGTGATTCGTTTCCACCCATTGCTTCTTGTCCTGTCCTCAGGTGCTTAGCTTCCCATGGAAAGCTTCAAAAAATGTTACAGTGCCAAATAGCATTGTGTGAAAGAAGCATCCTCAGAGCCACCTGGAGTCTGCAAAATGTTTTTTGTGGGAAATGGTGGTTGATAGCAGTCAGAAACAAGTTGGTCTCCTTCCATTGTTTAACATTTAGGCCAAGCAATGCCAGATAGGAATAGAAAGTTATAAGCAAAGAAATCTAATTATGTCTTCCACCCTAAGATACTTCTTGAACTAAGTCGGGGGTCTCCAAATTTGGCAACTTTAAGACAGACTCCTAAACTAAGACATTCCTATAATTACGCACAGCACATAGCTATTGTTAGGAAGCTGAGGCTGGTCAGCTTGAAAAGCAACCAATGTTTTTATGACTATAGAATTGGTGGTAGGTTTCCTTGAGTGTCCAATAATATAAAGTACCTTGGGCATTATAAATCTGATAGGGAAGGTTGTGGCTATTTAATATACAACTCGTACGATCTGAAGAGAAACCTGAGCATATTTAAATTAACATTGTGGGCTGTTACAGCGATGTCTTTGCTTTGAAGGACATTATTTTCCATTTGACACAACAAATGGTACATAAAAGGACAAGCACTTTTGTGTTGTCCCATCTTATCAACCTGCTTTTTAACAAGAAAAGGTAAGTTTACTGCCCTGGCTTGGTCATTCCTTCTTGCTTTATTGCAATGGCTCTCCCCTATTCCCTTCCTCTCTTTGTTTCAATATGGCAGGGACACCCCGCTGCTGACAAACATTAAAATTAATTGACTCAGAGATAGATTTTATTGTACAAAATGTATTTATGGGCTAATGGAGGGCCATTATTTCTGCAGTTCAGGGGCACTGAATTTTCAATGGCTCTCTTGGAATATAAAATGGAGGATGTATGTTTCATATAAGTGAAGTTTACCCTCATTACTTCCAGTGTCATCTTGATTAATCCATCTACTACTTGTATGTTTGGTAAACTGTATTCAGCTTTACCAATTCAAATAATATAAAAATATAATATTTTCCCCCCGGGAAATCTAATTGTTCACTCTTGCATGTGGTCAACTTCCTTGCAGTCAGTAAAATTAAGGGGATAGCAGAGTATAAAGAACCCCGTTTTTTTTCTCAAGATGGAATTTTGCAAAAGTATTTATTTGATCTGTAAAACTCATTCCAAAGGGAAACATTCGTGAAAGGATCATTTTATGAGGGCTCATCTTATTATGTATTTGTTCTGTATAACTTGGAAGTTTCCAAGTAGTCTATCCTGATTGGCCAGGAAGGCCAGTAGTGGATTGGTTCATT
>BHFT01064940.1:0-11506 GCA_004320025.1 Laticauda laticaudata | reverse complement strand
CCAGACATTGACCACTCTGTTGCCAAAGTTTTATTTTCTGCAGTCGAGTTTGGAGTGGTTTACTTTGAGTTTGTATCTATTGTTTGCCCGTGTATTATTGAGTTTGAAGCTGAAATAGTCATTGAAGGTAGGATGTTTTGGCATTGGATGGTGTCAGACTGGAAGGGGGAAGGGATTTTTCTTTGAACGCTGGTACAACTGAGAGTAACTGTGACCCATCTTGTTCCTAGGCCTCTTCATGAAATGAGGAGGAAAAGGGTTATGTTTGTCCTGGGGTTTGATGCGAGTGAGGATACTGTTTGAGAAGATATACACAAGTTTGCTCAGTCAAATCTTTTGCATTAATGTGAGATTGGTTCTTTTTCTATATAAATTATAATAGTTACTTTGAGCTTGTATGAACACCGTACCTTAGCATATTTATATTATGCCAAGCAATTTATGGAGGGTGGGAGAAGTATATTTCCTCTTCTTTGGGGAAATTCATAAGACATTCACCTCACTTGTAAATTGTACCCTTTTGCCTTTACCTGTCCTCAGATTTTCAGTTACCTCAATGTTTTTTTTTCGTTTTTTTCTTTTTTCCCTTTGATCTTCTAGAGGTGATCCTGAACAATTTGTTCTCAGGTGATATTTGCTCCATGTCTGGGGCGTTATTACCAGTGTGGTATTGGCCATGAAAAATCCTAGAGGGCTTATATATGGGTGTTGTTGCTTGGTGTTCTGTCTTGTTTTGGTTGTATTCTGTTCTTTGGTGTGGCATTAAGGATGAAGGTCAAACAAAAATAGCATTTTTTGCTGTAATATAAATTTGGGGCTTCTGACCAAAAGATGCTAACCTTTCAAATGATTAAAAATATGGAAATGGGTGTGTTGAGACTTGTTTATTCAAAAGAGAGGGAAACAGTATGGCATATCGTCAAGGCCAGTAAATTTCAACTCAGAAAAGAGACTTTTTTAAGGCGAAAAATTATTTTTCGGATGGAACAGTAGAAAATTAGACCAAATTTGATTTGTTACATTCAAGGCAACCACATATTTATTTTATTTATTTATAACTACAAGGCTTCCTACTTGCAGATGACTCTGGGCAGTCTTAAATGTACACATATTAGGAATCTAAAAGTAAAACCAAATGGATCTAATGAATATTAGTGCTAGGTTTACAGGCATACTATTAGATTGTTTAATCTGGGTTTAGATCAGATGTGTCCAACTCTGGCAACATTAAGACTTGTGGACTTCAACTGCTAGAATTCCCCAGCCACCCATGCTGGCTGGGGAATTCTGGGTGTTGAAGGCCACAAGTCTTAAAGTAGCCAAGGTTAGACACTCCTACTTTAGAACATCTTATCTCTACTTGTAAAATGGAGTCTCATATTCTTTTTCTATTTCATACACTTTATAGCTATTCTCTCTTCTTGGAACTTAGACAATAACAATTCTAAGAGCAATTATGAGTTTTTTCAGCTCTTTTTCCAAATTCACTCTCTAGGCATCATCAATGGACACTAAGATAACCAAACTTGATTAAAGTAATCAGTGGTGCCTGCCGAGTGGAGTAGGGTTAAAAATGGGAAGAAGGTGGATGGAGCATCATGATGCAAACCTCACCCCTTTCGTATGTATATGCACAATAACATATACCCATTTTAAGGGGGTATGGGCAGTCTTACTAGACATGAAACAGGATTAGATGAGCTAATTCTACTTTATTGTGAGATTACATTAATAGAATCTTGCAGATCAGAAAGTAGTTCTCTCCCACTGCCTCAACACCCCCAAAATCTAAAGTGTTTTTTTTCTGATCCTCTTGCCCATCTACATTCCAGCAGTGAGCTAAACTGTCCTATATCTGACCATTTTCTAAAATCATTCCAGTGGCGGGATTCAGATTTTTTTACTACTCATTCTGTGGGCGTGGCTTGGTGGGCGTGGCAGGAGAAGGATACTGTAAAATCTCCAGTGAGAGGTGGTATTTGCTGGTTCTCTGAACTACTCAAAATTTCCATTACCGGTTCACCAGAACTGGTCAGAACCTGCTGAATACCACCTCTGGGTCATTCCCACATAACTTTACAAGGTGAGACTTTCATTGCAACATTCTTGTCTTCCACTTTGAATGTTGACTTCTCTTTGCAGATGCAACTGAAAGCAATGGGCATTTGGGGAATTTGGGGGACACAGATCTCCAGGAACAATCACATCTGAAATCAATGAGAAGATCCTTCTGCTTTCCTAAAATGATGATCCTGGATTAATCAGTAAAACTGATTAACTATTATGGCAAGCCAAATTTTGATTGGCCTTATATTCTGCATGTGCGTGTGATGGTTCAGTGGTTAGAGGCGCTGACCTTGTCAACTGGAAAGCTGACAGCCTGGTTCAAGACCCAAGTGCTGCATGAAAGGGTGAGTTCCTGTTACTTACCCTAGCTCCTGCTCACCTAGCAACTGAAAAGTATGCAAAGAGCCGTCTGTGGTGGCACAGTGGTTAGAATGCAGGATAGCAGGTTAACTTGCTGCTCACTCCAAGAATTCAGTCCTGACCAGTTTAAGGTTGACTCAGCCTTCCATCCATCCAAAGTGGGTAAAATGAGGACCCAAACTGTTGGAGGCAATAGGCTGACTCTGTAAACCACTTAGATGGGGCTATAAAGCACTATGAAGCAGTATATAAGTCTAAGTGCTAAATGTGAATAGATAAATAGGTACCATTTTGGTAGGAAGTAACAACATTCTGTGCACCTCAATATATAGTCATGCTGGCCACATCACCATAGAAATGTCTTCTCACAATGCTGTGTTCCTCAGCTAAGAAACAGAAATGACCATCACCTTGTAGAGTTGGACATAACTGGACAGGGGAAACCTTTACCTTTATATTCTGCATAGGATGAACAAGCATTCTTTTTCCTTGGCTACTAGTTGGAAAGTGACTCATTTGAACTGTTCTATATGCCAACCACACCCTAAACTGGGAAATAATCATTAAGAGAGAAGGAGAGCCTCATTGGGCTGCTGGCAAAACCATGCACAGTCTGTCTATTGATTCAAAACAAAAGCAGGAGCAGATGCTACCCATAGGAAAACAGCTACAGTTTCTATCAGAGTGATAGACAAACACAGAATAGGGAAATCTGATAAGCAGTTGAGTGAACACCCTTCCTCCCATTCACCAAATATAATAACATTTTGGATGCTAGAAGTGGTACAATGTATATAGACTTTCTCACAGCAATATCACAAATTCTAAAGGAGTTGTAATTGATGCATCCCTGTAGTTTGGATAATAAGAGATGAACTGTGCTTTGCTTTAAATATGGGTCTTTGAGCTGACTCACATATTACATTTCCCAAGCAAAAGATGGCCAGGAAAGAAAAATTGATGCAAATATTTTATGCACATCCATTACTTCCCTATAACTAATGTTCCCATTTCTGTTTGTGTTCTTAATTGCATGTGCAGGCAGAGCTGTGCTTAACCACAAGCAGTCCAATGACTTACTCACCTAATAGTGAAGTTTTGAAATGCATGGAAGGATCACCATAATCCTCAGAGGAGAATCCATAAACAGTTGTTTTCCCCCCTCCCTCCTCACTTCATGGGCTTTGTATATGATGTAAGAGTCTTCCATGTCCTTCCTGTTGCTGTAGTTGCATAAGAAATGGACAGAACATAATTAGTTCTAGTGTGTTCATAACAGCTGGCTTACATATTGTTAGGCTTCCTTCTATGGGAATAAGTTCTGGGAAAGTGCACTCTTTATCATTATTTTTTTTCAAGCAGGTTTTTAAAAGAAGTGAAAGTGTCAAGAATTTATTTTCCTAGACAAGTGAAGAATAGAAAAACTGGTGATGTTTTCTTTTTTTTTTTTTAAACCAATCCACTGGTGAATGTACCAGAAGGGACTGTGTTAGACACAAGGGGGAGTCAATCGGTGAAGGTAGCAAAGACTTTGTCAAAATGTAGAGGATTGGTGCTTGCTTTCTCAGCATGAAAAAATGAGTTCAAGAAGCAAGACTCAACCAATGGGGGGCTGTAGCAAACCCAATTTGGATCAAGCATCTGTTCCTTATCATGCCCACGCATAGGGTTGAAATCCAGAAGGGTTTTTCTTGAAACAGCTTCGTTTCCAGACACTTTAAGCATTGAAAAATCTCAACAATTATGGTTATCTAAGAGACAAATCTAATTGGTTTAAACATTGATTCAAAACCAAAGGGGGAGAAGACAAAATATTGATGAGAAAAGTTTGAGAGAAGAAATCTTACTGAACTGCCATCATGTGTAGGAACCATAAATAAATGACTTGATTTGATTTGGTGGTATATCCACTTTCAGCACAGGAGAAGTCAATAGGGGCCTCCTCTATTGACATGGGGACCTCTGCAGGTGCCTGATGATACCAGGTAAAAGTCTATAAAAAGAAAGAAAAGGCTTTGTTGTCTATTTAGCTTCAGTTTTGGAATAACAGGTTGCTTGATTGTTTGATTCTCCACCCCAGTATAACCATGAGAACTTTGTTTAGGTATTCTTCTAAGTTTGGTGTAGTTGTTAAGGCACCAGTGCAGAAACCAGGAGACCATGAACTCTAGCCCTGCCTTAGGCACAAAGCCAGCTGGGTGACTTTGGGCTGCAGTAGTCCCTTTCTCTCATCCCCAGGATGAAGCCAATGTCAGACTATTTCTGGAAAGCCTTGCCAAGAAAACTGCAGACATTTGTCCAGGCAATCTCTAAGAATCATACACAACTGAACAGAAGACGTGGGGGGGGGGGGGGGGGGAAAGCGCATTTCAGGAGAGTCTTTTTTTTTTTTTAATAGAAGAATTTTATTAATTTTTAAAAAACAACACAATACAAACAAACAACAAAACACTTCTCAACTCGCGCTCGCCGCATCTCTTGCCACTCTCAGCGCCTGCCACGCTTTCTTCTCTGCTGTACGTCCTCCCGCATATCATCCCGAGCGTACTATACAGACGCCCATTACTTTGGCGTTTGAAAACAGTCATAAAAACATAAACTATCTTTTGGAAAGCACCTTGATCCCCTGGTTACATCTCTTTTGGATCAGCATAAATTCAAGTTTCATGTTACTTTTATATAGGCATTCCATATATTATTTAACATCTTTTACATTTTCTATATAGCTTCTTCCTCTTTTCACTCTCTTAATTTACTATTTTATTTATTTCACTCTCAAATTTAATCTGCCTATAGCTTATAATCCTTTGTTCTGTCATAGATTATGCAGCATGTCTATTAGTATTTCTTAATACTGGGACAAAAATTCTCTTTCTGTATCACTGATTTGGAGTCTGAAAGTCTTTATATCTTTACCGCTAAGTTTAAAAACACTTAAAGGCTAGGTCACATTCGGCTGACGATGAAAACATATGTAAAAGGACAACAGCGGACGAGCAAATTTTCCGATCCGTTGTTATCCACTGCTCAAAAGTGCCCAATTTTGCCATAGGAGAACGCGACAACAAAACGGAAGGAACGGAGCATGGGGAAGGCGTGCGAGGATGCTAAGCGGCATGCTCAATGTGAGAGCTAGCGGGATGAAGCAAAGATGACACATCCGCACAGGGCTTCCGGGGAGAACATAGCGAAGGCGGACGCGCAGCGGGAAGGAGCGGATGCGGTAAGCGGATGCGGAGCGATACAGCGGATGCATCACGGAGATGCCTAGTGGAATGCAATAGCGGATGCTAGACGGATGCAAAGCATTCTACTGCGCATGCCGGAGGAGGATGTGTCTGCGTCAGCCCCGTGATATAAAGGGAAGCAGCTTGCAAGCAGGTCACCAGTTTAGAGGAAAGCTGCTGGCCAGGGACACATCTTCGCCACAACCATGGGGAACGAAGAAGCGATAAGCCTTGCCTTCGCCTCAGCCTGCCAACGACTAGAGACAATTGAAGGGAACACACATCCTCCCCCTGCGCTTGCTGCTCTTCATTGCTGGAGGCTTTCTGCTGCTGGTACTGCTGGCTGCTTCTTTCTGCTTGGTGCGGTGAGACACTGCTGGTGGCTGCGTGCTTCTGGCTGTGCTAGACGTTCTTGTGCTGCTGACTGTGCTGATGCTTCTTGTATTGTGTCCTGTAGTCTGCTGTGCTATTGGGTGGTTTATACTGCTGGTCGCAGGTGGTGTGTTGGGTGGACAGCCCCTGTAGGACTCAAAGCCATGCTGATGAGGGCCGCAAGAAGGCCTGCAGAAGGGAGGAAGAGGCACAATGCATGAAAACAGGGAGAGAGACAGTTACTCCATTGCAGCGGAGGAACATGAGGAGGAGGGTGCTCGAATGCCTGAGGGAGAACGAGTTACTCGTGGGAGAGAAGGACACAGGCTCTATCGAGACACCAAGCGGAAGCAGGCAGCTTGGAGAGAGAGAGGGCGGAGAGCACTGCGGCTACACTTCGGATGTTCTGGGGTGGTGGAAGCACATGCACACCTGTACGGGAAGCTGCCACCTTTGAAGAAGTTCTGCGCCAGGCCGTGGTCAAGCTATGGACCGGAGACCTACGTGATGGCCAAGTGCAGCTTCTTGGAGTGGTGAGAGATCCGCCCACTGAGGAGCAGCCCTCGGTTCAACCCTCTCTCTCAGGCAGCCACAGACAGCCAGTCCTCTTCTAGCCAAGAGGTCAGCTCGTTGTGGTCCAGGAACAGGTATCTTTGGAGCGCCCATTGCACGGAGACCCCTTGGACAAGCTGACACCCCATTTGCCGGAGCACATGGATGCAAGAAGAGGCCGCGGCCACCAGAGACCAACCCAACCGCCACCCCCAGCTCTTCCATACAAGAACACAGGGCAAGAGGCAGACCTGAGGGACAGAGACACACTTCCTGCTGGAGATTCAGGGACACCATCAAGAGCCAGGCGGTAGATCTCCTCTCTCAGCTGGTACACTTCGAGATTCCATCCTCTAAACAGGAAAGGCCCTTCCTCACCTAACGCTGAACCAGACCCTCATGGAAATACCCAAAGTCAAGTACCAGATGATCAAGGAGAGGCATCACAGTTTCTTCTGCACCAGCCCTCCAGGCCAGCTTGAACCTGCTCCCAACCGTCCAGGTCTGCTCCTTCCACCCCAGGCGATCTGTCACAGCCCTTCCAAGCTTCAACAGCCCCTCATCCTACCAAGGGGCTACGGCATACCAGGACTTCCAGCAGCACTCAGCAGCCCTTTCCCAGTCCCAGGCACAGGTTTCCTTGCCTGCACAGCATGCCACTGACGCCCACAGATGCCACCGATGCCACAGTATGCACTGACGGTCTCACCTCGATCAGCTCTGCAGACCAGACCAACCCCACGACACTCCTTGCTTCCTCCACCCACAGCCAAGCTCGGCCTCAGAAATATCTTGTCATCGGTGGGTTTGCGACTGACATTCCCATGTCCTGGAGGAAGGGCCTCTCAAACATCACGGACTGAGCCAGCTCTCTGAGAGCTCCTGCCCAAACCATCCCCTGTTGTCCTCTTGGGCCAGGCCACCCCAATGGCCGCCTCAGACCAGCACTCCAGCCACTGCCCCTCCACAGCCCTGACACCCTTCACCCGCTGAGACCATGGGCACGCCTCAGAAGTGATTTGCAGAGAGTGCCAGAGACTGGCGTTGTTACCTGTTGACTTTATCTTTGCTTGCGACACTTTTCTTGGTTTCATTTTCGCTTTTTTAATAAAGCCTACAGTTTGTTATTAATAAAGATTATCTTTGCTTCACACACTTGGTTTCAGCTTTCTTTTACTAAATAAAGTTCTTGGTGGAAAACTTTTTAGAAATGTTAAAGCCTTTTGCATGCTTTGGGATGGGTAAGGATAGCCTGTGGATGGATAAGGATAGCTGTTGAGATGGGATAGCTGTGGGATGCGTAAGAATAGCAGTGGGCATGGATAGCTGTGGAATTAATGAGGTAAAGGGATAGCAAGGTGGGAAATGGGCAGGGATACCGTAGTGCCATGGGTAATAGCTGTTGAGATGGGTTAATAGCTGATCGGGACATGGGTAATGGGCTGTGGGATGGGTAATAAAGCTGTGGGATAGATAAGCCTTCAGTCTGCAAGCATTAGTGGGAACTGTTTCCACCCTTCCCAGGTGCCCACACCTATGGCCCTTTATTATCAATAACAATTAAATCATTTCATCAACACATTTCAAGATAACCACAACTCTTTATTAAATGCCCTGTTTCATGTAGGGCCAACTCAACCATACATGCCCAATTCATCAGTTGTGATGAAGGACAGGGTGAAGGAAGCATCCATTAAGCATCTACCATTCCTTTTCTTGCCACTCCACTGCTCCAAGCTCGGGAGGAGTTGCACCCAAGATGTTTCAGGTGAGGTTGTGCTGCCTTCTTCCCTTCACATGAAGCTCTGTTTGGGGACCTGGCACATCACGAGTGTCTATCAGGTTTTCATTTCGTCCTTGCATTCCATTCACCAGGCTCCATTTCCCCATTGCCTTGTTGGCGTTCCAACAAGCCCGCTGTCTGCAACACTGGGGTAGCGGGTGCTTCATGAGATTGTTCAGGATGCCCAGCAAGCTTTCATGATGTTCCTCATCGGTCTCGTGGGCTGGTTGATGCATCCGGTGGTTGAGGAGAGTACCTGGAACCTGTTGGCTCCAGGTGATGCCAAAGTGCGTTTCTCCACCACCCTCTTGCCCATGGACAGCCTGTTAGTTGAAGATCCTTCTCTTCACGGGCCGTGAAGGTATCTGGACAGTGTAGGGCTTCATTGAGGTAAGTCTGAGGAGAAGGCGTCATCCCCCATTGATGAAGTTAGGGCAACTCTTGCCTGTGTCTGCCTCTCGTTTGGCAGAGGGTGTTGGTAATCTTGGGATAGCCACGATGGAGGTTCCGTTCCAGCCCCTCCTTGAGGTCAATGGCATTGTTATTACTCTGGGCATCTGAAGCTGACTCCGTTGCCTGCCCAGGACGATCTTCATGACTTTAGTTCAGCATCAACCATGGCCAAAAGGGATTGATGGCTGAAGACAGCCCTTGTAGTGAAAATAAGTGGACCCCGACTTGGCTGGAGCTGCAGGCCACGTGCTTTCCCATCTATGGCTCCCAATGGTGTGGGGAAATTCCACCTCTGATACCACTGCCTCCTGCAACTTTTCTTCCAGCCTTCTTCAGTGGAGGGGCAGTGTAGGAGTCCTCCAGGTATTCTTCAGATGATGTCCTGCACCACTTCTCTGACCACAATGCTGATGTGTTGTGTGGCACCCTCCAGGCATACTGCATGTTTCCTGTACGTGGTCCCAGAAGCCAGGTGGCGCAGAGTGAGTGGCACCTTGAGCCCAGGGCCAGGCTGGGCCAGAAGTTGGTGTTTGCCTTGGTGAACCTCGGTCTCATGCCGCTCCACAACTTCGTCAATCATGGCGGTGGCATCCTCATGAATTTCTGGAATGCGACGAGTGTCTTCGTTTCCTCAGCTCCCACCATCAGCTTGTCATTACAGTCCATTACTCCGCTCTTCTCCCGAATACCAATCCTAGTTCATGCATACTCTTCTATTACCACTTTCTTTTCAGTGGTGGAACGAACACATCCTGTTAACTTTAGACGCATAGTTTTCGACCTGCGAATAATCTACCAGCGGATGAGATAATGAGTCCTGACAAGGACAGTGTTTTTCACTAGACATGGAAGTGTTAACTTATGAGAGAGTAGAGATGCTTGAAGTGTACTCCAAAGCGTACGTATGGTATGCGACGAATCCATGTGGAGATGACTGTATGTATGCGTAGAACGTATTCTGAAGAGTCAGACTCGGAATTGTGAAGCAAGACCTGCATGAAAGTCGGTCTTCACATACGTCTGGGTACTGCTGGAGTCTGGAAAGTGAAGCTTTGCTACAGCGCGTGATATTGCGCTTCTTTTTGATCTCATGCTGATCTTTAATCACTGTGCAGGGCGATGATATAAATAGCGTCAGGGTGTCTTATCTCATGACATCTCTACACTCAATTAGGGCACAGTATACGTCCAAGCATACACTGACTAAATATACACATTGTAGGATTACGTCCACCCAATACTAATAATACTCATACTGAATGGCTTATGTGCTTCGGCTGATTTTATGGGAATGCAATTCTAAGTTTAATTGTGCCTCTCGTAGCTCTGACAGGTCGCTGCGTGTTGACATACCATTTTGTGTGCTATGTACCGCAATCTCATACTGACTCTCTTGCGCGGAGCCCGTTTGCGATCTTCGTCCCCGGGTACGCGGATGTTTCTCTACTACCTCCCTCTTTCTGTTGTGCTCTTTAGGAAGCAGTGAGGTATCTATGCGAGAAGTTGAAGTTCGCGTTAAAATGTGCGGACACTGCGGCCGAATGTGTATCTGATGACGCGAAGGTATACTCACATAACTTTGGTGGCAAGACGTGCGTGGTGAATCTTGAAAGACTATAGGTTACTGATTCTTATATAGATATATAGAAGGGTGGGAACAGACTATTGTTGTCACCGAATACCTGAGTCTGCGTATTTCCGTAGCTGTGTACTTTCGACTGAGGAGAATAGCGCAATACTGACTTTCTGGCTAGAAAATAGTCAGATTAAACAACTTCTCGGCTTAAAAATTCCTCTTGAATTGCAGCTCAAAAACCTTCTCCCTTTGAGTGAAGAGTCGGGGGATTTTAGGAAAACATATAACTAGTCTCAGTTTTTTATGCTTCATTACTGGGATGGTGTGGGAAAACCGGTCATAGAACGTACGAATCATGCACGCAGTGAGTACAGAACGGATGCTTACGTGTTACCAACGGACTGCAAGCGTTTTTCTCCATTTTACATCTCTTTCCATCGTTGGTGCGTGTTGACATGGGGCTTAAAAATAATCATCATTTTCATTTGGATTCTGTTGTAGTACATTTAAAGCTAACTCAATATTTAAAATAGGAATTTTTTTTCAAATATATAGTATAATTAACAAGCCAATCTATTTGCAATTGAAATTATTATCGTTAAATTGATATTCATTTCAGTCTTAACATTTTACACATTCCTTCCAAATATAAGTATCATGCTTCTATGGGGAACACTTAATAGATTTTTGGCTTAGTTACTTCCCCCCATTTCACTTTTATAGTTTAAAATATTATGTTAATGACAATATCCCATTTCCTTTTAGCTTCAATTCTCTCATATTTTCATTTCATTATTTTATTCAAAAAAAAAAATTCACTAAATTTACATTAAATATTTTATCCCATTTAATAATCTTATGTTTGTTCCAATTTTCTAACATTATTTCAAATACAAATCCGACAATACAGGTCTTATGTAAGCTTTGCGAATCTCTTTTCAGTTATATTTTTCCCATTATTTCTCAAAATAAATCCTGGTTATCTTTACATCTTGTTTTCAAACTTTTGTAGCTTCTCTCCCTTCCTTCCCTCCCTTGCTTCTCCATCTAATCCTTTTTACCCCTTGTCTCTTCATCTTCCAATTTCCCTATTCCTGTATCCTCTATCCTCTTCTT
>BHFT01064939.1:0-10159 GCA_004320025.1 Laticauda laticaudata | reverse complement strand
CGGTGGCAATCACCGCCAGAGCTCAATGCCCTGCGAAGAGGGCGCAAGACCATAGGCTCCACTGTCAGAAAGATTCTGGAGGACAGGGCTTTGGCGTGACTTCCCTGAAACCAGCAGAAGTGAATCGCCAGAGGGAAAAGGCGGCGGGGCAAAGTTGCGGCTCAATCGTCCATCCAGGGAGAAAAGCCCAATTTTCTTCACGCGCGTTTTATCTTGAGCGAGGGCTGCTAAGAGCCAGCTGACAGGGAGTGCGAGAGGCAGACTCTCATCGCGGGAAGGCTTGCTCGTTAAGTCACTGCTTCCTGCGCAAGATAGAGGCACGCCACTGAGAGGGAGAAGGTGGGGATTTTCTTCCACGCGGTTCATTTGAACCCACCGGACTGAAATACCGTGGCTGAACCAGGAGATTCCGGGCCTCCTCACACTCATAATAACGGTGGGTTATTAAAAAATAAAATTTTTTATGCACGTATAAGCCCGACCCCCAAATTTTGAAAAAAAAAAAAAGTGTTCTATAGTCGGCTTATATGCGAGTATCATATGGTAATTGTTCTGTGGCTGGATTTTATACATCTTCTCTGAATAATCAAACTACTGGAATATGTTTTCTTTCGCACTAGTGCAGCAGACTCAAATTCCAGTTAGTTGATTTCAATCTGAAGCCAATCTTAAATGTGCTGCTTTGTGGTTAACTGAGCAGTGGTCAAAGTTGAAAATAGTAATGGAGAAAAATAATTAGTTGACTGTAATAGCTTAGATTAAAATAAAGCAGGAAGAATGTTTTAGCAATTTCTGCCAAAACCTATGCCTTTTTTACACATATCAAATAATGAAATGGCATATAGATATGATAGATAGATAGATAGATAGATTTAGATAGATAGATAGAAGATAAGAGGACAATTACCAGACTAAGCACGGCAAGGAAATCAATTAACCATATTATTGGTATATGAGCAGGTGGAAGAGCTGAGTTTTAATTAAAAAAAATGTTAACCAGGGGCTGAGTAATGAACAGATCATAATCCAGTTCATAATGCAAGTTCCAAGTCAAATGAAACAATTGACCAAGGGAGGCTACTAGTTCCGCAATAATGATGATCTTTGAGTATATATCAGTAATCCAATCATTTCCAAAGATATATCAGAATTAACTATAGAAATCTCTGAACTTTTTTATAGTAAATTACAGGAAATGAACTTGTTAAGTAGGAATGTGAAACAGGCTTCAAAGGCTAGAAACACAAGAAAACAAAATGAAGATTCAGAACAATAGTGGAAGATTGCTAAGAAAAGAAGAAAAGCCAAGATAAATGTAGAAATATCTCATTAAAGAACTTAATAAGGAATTTCAGAGACCTCTAGAAGAGACAGACAATTGTGATATTAAACACTATAAACACCATAAGAAGAATCGAATAACAAGAGACCATCGTATACAAAAGGAATGGTAGAGAATCTACAGAATATATTCAGCAACGCATCATCTGTATTCGGAACGCCACCACAAAGAATAATCGACTGTATGGAGATACGCATAAACATATAAAATTCACTCGATTTAATAGCAAACCACACTACCCAGAAATATTTAAACGAAGGAATAAAATATTTAGAAATCTATACAACTCTAACATTCTAAGATGTCACACTCACAACTCTCATAGCAACACTCTTACATCAAGAGATTATGTCATATCTGGATTATACCACAAAGCATGAATTATATTTTATCATGCCGCAAGGCGCAAGAGTACGTGAGCTTCGTGGGACTCAGTGACTTTATACATCAGGTTAAGGCGGCGAACGAGATACTCCGAGCAGGCTTTCTTCGAGATAGAGAGAGAGCGCATCAGTATATATTTTTCGAACATTTCTCGCTAAGCGGAGACTCAACGGAAAACCAGAGAGTCTCAAACTCAGAGGGAATATGTAGAAATCTCCACATAAGCGGGAGCCAGCTAAGACCCTGTAGGGACCTGTGAGAGACGCGCGCGAATCGGTAGAGGCACATGTCCATGGACATGTCACAGAGATACTCCGAGCATTCTACCCTCATGACCAGCAATAAAGATAAAATATACACCTGAGTCTTTGGACTACTCACACGATAGTAGAGAAATAAGCACATTATGTATGATGGTTGTATTTCACGACGGTAATATAATATGTCCTCCAAACTCCACTTGAGAGGTCACAAACCACTGAGTACATGCTCCGAAAAGAAAGTGCCATGAATGTGATAGTTAAGTGTGTGTGGTCACGGAAGAGAGGAGCAAATTTCTTGGACATATTGCGAAAATACGAATCTCGAGTCTTGAACAGGGAACGACCCAATTTGTATCTCAGAGATGAGAGAGGAGAGGAAGATGTCCTGATTACCTCTTTACTTTTTGTGAGTTATGACTGAGAAGCCTTGTGTTGATGCGGAATACGGTAAAACCTCTATGGAGACTCGTCTCACCACTTTGAGGTTTCGCATTCTTTATCGACTTGTGAGGGCTAATGATCGTATGCTTAGCATTGCACAGAATTCACATCATTTGATCTTATTAGGCTCGTATCTGGCGTGCGCTTTTTTTTAAACCTATAGTGTACTTAAATTTAGTCGTTGCGTCGATATCTGTGATATGGATATGATGCTTTAGGAGTCATTCACTAGCTCATCTGAATAAAAATTGTGGGACTTATCCGATTATAGGTAATAGAGGAGACCCTTATAGTCTGTCCCTCTTCTCTCTCTTATCTGCTCTCCTGGAGTCATCTTTTCTCTATTGTATGATTGGAGGACTATATATAACTAAATTGCTCTTTTTGGCTCTTGTTCCTCTTTATGCATAGGGTGGGTCGCGAATATGAGTCTGAAGGAGGGATGTTTGGGCAAGGACTCCATCTTCCATCTGGCTTCCGACTATGGGATTCTCCATCAGTTATTTGATATGCCTCCAGGGCGAGAAACCAGAGATCATGGATAGACTTTCAACAATAGTCTCAAAAGGATCTAATCAGTTAATTCTAGTATTATAGAATAAACTGAGAGGCGAGATTACTCTAGATAAACTATTAGTATGTACAAGGGTGCTTACTTCTATGACGGTTTTATCAGATTTCTCAACATTTGAACTGGGCTTTGAGAGATAGCCGGCCACTTAGGAGAAGCGAGAGTTTATATGATGAGAGTAGGCACATTGAGGAGTAAGAGGAAATTACAGAACAGTGTGTGCAGCAAACTCTTGTTAAGAATTATAGGGGCCGGAGTCTAATTGCCTACCTACACAGGGCTGTCAGTAATCTACCCTCCTTAATGCCCAGCATTTTTGTAACTCTTAAATCTTAGTATGCTATTTATGTTTTGGGCTATTATTTTTATTTTCAACACGCTGACAAGCTTATAGATTTTGTTTTTGTTCACCTTTTAATTATATGCTTTGGTTGGGATCACCAAACTTTTTGCCTTGCCCCCTTCTTTGAATAATTTTTGGATTTTTATTGTGTTTTTTTGTTTCTTCTATCAGGACCTATCGGTTAAAACGCACAGCTTTCTCACTTTTTATGCTGAGAGGGAATTCATTAATCCAATTTTGCGAATAGTGGGTTAATAAGAAATGCTACCGAGGCTTGGAGACATCCAGCTGTGCCAAATGCGATGTTCTAGGCCCGAGTAAAGGTCTGAAGGCAAAAAGGTGAGAACTAGGGAGATACTAGTTCTTTGTGACTAGGTGTAAGGCAGAATTGACTTTAGTGTGAATGTGGGTCTGTGTCGAAGCACCAATCTGTCGAGCAGTGGAATATACAGAGGTCTTTTGGGCACATAGGGCTGCGATTTCTGATAAAATGTGCTGTGTTATACATGAGAAAAACAACCTGTATTCTGAGAAATATTGGAGGCTGAGATGTTTTCCAGATGGTTCAAATGAGACCCTTCGTGAGTGCTTGATATCTTGTTATAGGTCCCCAGGTGGGTAACTAGCACCACTGGCGGCACATAATTTTAGCTACCTCTTAAGAAAAACTCTTTATCCAGGGTGATGGAGATATTGATAGACCTTTCCAATGTCAACCACTGAGCAGATGGCTGCCACTTGTCATCTTAAAGTGTTTGGGAGAGAGCCCCTCCATCGAGACCATCTTTTCGCGACACGCGGCTGAAAACTCAAAACTTGTGCAATTGATGGCAAAAAATGGGTCCACCGGATTTGGTGCACATTTGAAGAAGAATAGTCCTATGTGGCATTATAATATGCAACCGTAGAAGGGCGCGCAGCTTGCTTGAATGTCATTAATCACCCTGGCATAAAATTCTCCTTTCTTAGATGTCACGCGTTAACCTCCAATGGCTAGATGGAGCCATTGAGGGTCCGGTGCTTGATTGGTCCTTGTGGTGAGCTGAATTTTGTGTGGTGGAATGGCTAGAGCCCGTCCACTACAGCCGTCCAGTGTAGAGATAGCCAGACTTTGTAGGAACTAACACATCCTGGTGCTGGAATTGCTCTAGTTCTGATCTTTGGAAATGAAGCAGATATCAACTGAAGTATCCAGTTGTGGAATCGAGCCAAGACAACATGAATTACAGGAGATCAGGGGCTCCGGTTTGAAGCTATTTGGCGACAGACCAAAACTCGTCTCTCTTCGAGCCTTTGATCACGTGCTCACCGCTGGATGCACCAGAGTCTGGCTGGTTCAAGGGCTAAGCCACCCGCTAGAGGTGGTGAAGAGGGGGAGACAGCCTGCAAGGGTTGATGGAGATGCTGCATCTCTCCCCCCGAGTGGCCATTACTCCTTCTCCCATAACGGCGGCTGCAGCGGTGGTCAAAAATGTCCACCAACAAGAAGAAACTCGAATGGAAAAGAATGTGCAGAGAAGATAAGAGAGAAAGTTAGGTTGACCGGTCAAACAGCAAAAGCAACAAATAAGGTACCCTGGATTAATACAACAACCATTGTGTCCCACAAGAAGATCTTTGAAGCGTGCAAAGGAGAGACAGATAGGAAAGGTAATTAGGTTTTTTCTTCCCTTCCTTATACTGACAGTTTAGAGACTTCACAAGAATTGAAAAAACAAAAATCACTTGACATTAATAGCATCTCAACTGAAAATATAAAAGTCAAGGATAAAAAGATTCCTGGACATTAAAAATTTTTTAAAGCTGAAGAAAGAGAAAATAAAGAAAGAAGGGGCCAAGGATCTGCGAACAAGGAGGAGGACTGCCTGAATAAGAAATGAATGTAAAATTAAAAAGGAACTCACAGTGAAATTTAAATCACAGATTCCCAAGATATCATTTTAATGGACACTTGGAAACCAAAATTAATAGAACCCAGGAAGAAAAAGTGGAAAAAGAACAAATAGAAATAGCCTTGGATTATTTGGATTACTTGGTGATTTTTTTTTTGCATCTGGATGACTAAAATTAACTGGATGGTTTGTTTAAAATAGTTTTTAAAATGGTATCACTCTCTAGAAGAACAGAAAAAGGAACTTAAAAATGGAACAAGAAACGCACAAAAGGGAGAAGTTCTTTGCTTCGTGTTCAATTCTCGAAAAAATGGAGAGTCGGAACTATGAGAACAAACAGAAAAGCTTGCAGAACAAGAAAGATTGGACAAGAGCAGCCATCTCATAGGTATTTGTAAGTGAAGGGGAAGAAAGGAGAAAGAAGGAAAGGTTAGATAAAAAAGCAACATCTCTCACTAATCGACCACGAGTAAAGCTAGAGACGCGCACAAGTTAAAGAGAGAGGCTAATTTTTTAAATCTTAAACCTTCAACCTCTTTCCCCTTTTCTTCCCCCTTCCACTTAAAAATAATTGATCATTAAAGATGGCTTCTCTTTGTCCCAAATCTCTGTTCGGCAAGCATTTCTTGTTGTCTTCTCATAGTTCCAGATCTCCATTATAAGGAATATGAAACAACGAACGCCAAAAAACTTTCTCCCTTTTTGTGCTCCTTTCTTTCATTTTTTAAAAGGTTCCATTTTCTGTCTTCTAAGAGTGATACCACTTAAAAATCCTTTAAACAAACCATCCATTAATTTTAGTCATCCAAAGCAAAAACCCAAAAATCACCAAGATCAAATAACCAAGGCATTTTTCTATTGCCTTCTTTTCCATTTTTCTTTCCTGGGGTTCTATATTTGTTTCCAAGTTCCATTAAAATGTAAATCTTGAGAATCTTGTTAATAATTCACATGTGAGTTTCCCTTAATACAGTTCCATTTTTAATTCCAGGCAGTCTCCTCCATTTTTTTCCCAGATCCTGCCTTCTATCTTTTTTCTCCTTTCCAAGCTTTTTTAAAAAATTTTTAAATGTTCAGAATCTTTATATCCCTTTGACTTTTATTTTCGCTTAGATGCTATTAATGTCAAGTGGATTTTTTTTTCAATTTCTTGTGCTGAAGGTCTTAAACTGTCAGTATAAGGACGGAAGAAAAAACCCCTAATACGCTTTCCCTTCTGTCTCTCCTTTGCAGCTTCAATAAATTCTTTGGGAACAATGTTGTTAAGTTTAAATTCCAGGGTACCTTATTTGTTGCTTTTGCTGTTTGACCCGGTCAACCTAAACTTTCTCTTCTTATCTTCCTCCTGCACATTCTTTTCCGTTCGAGTTCTTCTTTGTGGTGGACATTTTTGACCACCGCTGCAGCCGCCTTTGGGAAAGGGAGTAATGGCCAGCTTGGGAGGAGAGATGCAGCTCTCCTCAACCCTGCAGGCTGTCTCCCCCTCTTCACCACCTCTACGGGGTGGCTTAGCCCTGAAACCAGCCAGCTCGGGGTGCTCCAGCGGTGAGCACGGATCAAAGCCTCGGAGAGACGAGGTTTTGGTCTGTCGCCAAATAAGCTCAAACCGGAAGCCCCTGATCTCCTGTATTTCTGTTGTTCCTTGGGCTCGATTCCACACTGGATCACTTCAGTGATATCTGCTTCCATTCCAAAGATCAGAACTAAGCAATTCCAGGACCAGAGTGTTAGTTCCTACAAAAGTCTGGCTATCTCTACACTGGACGGCTGTAGTGGATGGCTCTAGCCATTCCACCACACAAAATTCAGCTCACCCAAGGACCAATCAAGCACCCGGACCCTCAATGGCTCCATCTAGCCATTTGGAGGTTAAGCGGTGACATCTAAGAAAGGAGAATTTTTGGCCAGGGTGATTAATACCATTCAAGCAGCTCAGCGCCCTTCTACGAGTTGCATATATAATGCCACATGGACTATCTTCTTCAAATGGTGCACCAAATCCAGGGTGGACCCATTTTTGCCATCAATTGCACAAGTTTTAGAGTTTCTCCAAGATGGTCTCGATGGGGGGCTCTCTCCAAACACTTTAAGATGACAAGTGGCAGCCATTGCCTCAGTGGTGACTTGGAAAGGTCTATCATCCATCTCCCATCACCCATGGATAAAGAGTTTTCTTAGAGGTGCTACAAATTTATGTCCTCCAGTGGTGCATAGTTACCCCACCTGGGACCTTAACAAGATACTCAAAGCACTCACGAAGGGTCCATTTGAACCTCTGAAAAACATTAGCCTCCATTTTCTCATATACAAGGTTGTTTTTCTCATGGCTATAACATCAGCACATTGTATATCAGAAATCGCAGCCCTATGTGCCCAAAAAGACCTCTGTATATTCCATGCTGACAGAGTGGTGCTTCGACCAGACCCCACATTCACACCTAAAGTCAATTCTGCCTTCCACAGATCACAAGAACTAGTTCTCCCTAGTTCTCCCTTTTGCCTCAGACCTTCTCAGGGCCTAGAACATCATTGGCACCAGCTGGATGTCCTCAAAGCCCTCTGTACTTACTTACATAGAACAGTTCCTTTCAGAAAGACTGAAGCTCTTTTCGTATCCTTTCAGCCAACTTCCCAGGGGCAGAAAGTTTCTCCTTTGACTATAGGCAGGTGGCTGAAGGCCACTATAGCCACGGCATATGAGACTCAATCACTGCCTGTGCCTAGGGGCATCACGGCCCATTTAACAAGGAGTGCTGCAACTTTAGCGGCCTGTGCCACACAAGCTCCTATTGCAGAAATATGTAGAGCGGCAACATGGGTCTCCCCATAGCCTTTGATTAGGCATTATAAAATTGATGTATTTGCTTCTGTTGAAGCCTCCTTTGGTAGGAGAGCATTACAACGAGTCCATTCGGACAGTGAGAGAGCTCCAACCCAGATGGACACACTCCCATAGAACAAGCCAAGCTTTGGTATGTCCCACTCTCTGGATGCTCGGAGCGGCTCAGTGGAGAAGGGGCGTTGGTACTTATCTGATACGCCCATTCTCAGTGAGCTGTGATGAGCATCCAGCCCCACCCAATATCCTGTTCCGGCCAAC
Organism: Laticauda laticaudata; assembly: GCA_004320025.1. Taxonomy (NCBI): domain Eukaryota; kingdom Metazoa; phylum Chordata; class Lepidosauria; order Squamata; family Elapidae; genus Laticauda; species Laticauda laticaudata. The sequence goes on along the minus strand of BHFT01064939.1, from coordinate 1,823 downwards.
GACTAATCTGGATATAAGTTTTAAAAAAAGCCACGCAAACAGACCAATATAGAGGATGGGGGTTGAATCACCTCGTCTTTGCCAAAACTGGGAGATGCTAGGGAGGAGCCAGGGAGGAGTAATAGTGTCCTATTCAAATAAGCCCAGCCTATCCAAGCAGAGACTAAGCACCCCCCACTCTCTGCTCATTGCAGCTCACCGAGAGTGAGCGTATCAGGTAAGTACCAATGCCCCTTTTCTCCAAACCTTACTCAGAACTATGTATACGGTAATACTGAATGTTAGTCTGACCAATGCAGAATAAAATGGAAAACTACTCCCTTTAGTTATAAACTATATTTCTGTGATGCAGCCTAAAATTGCTTTTACCTTTATTGCTGGTCACTGAGGGTAGAAACTGAGGGCTGGACAGTGAGACTGCTTTCAGTTAGGAGGCCCAGCATCCCTAAGGTCAGCTCACCCTTGAATTTCTACCATATCTCCCTCTGAAGTTTGAGTACTCTCTGAGTTTGGTTGTTCGCTTACAAACATTTCATTACCCAGTAAGTTAACATTAGTGCAAGAGAATGTAGGGTTTGTTTCCTGTTTACTATGTATACAATGCCCTGTCAATATTGCTGAGGATGTAGCTTTGTCCTTGCTAATTCCTTGCTTAGGGTGTTGTTTTGTATTTGATTGTTTGTCTGGTATTAATCCCTGCTTTTCTGGGTGTTGGCTGCTAAAGAGGATATGTTTTGTTTGTTGCATAAATATGGTTTATTTATGTGTCAGTTGATGGCTGATTTGTCTCAGTGCCAATCTTCCAGGAATTCCCTAATATGTTTTTGATTTAGTTTAGTGTAGAATGCTCACAATTTCCCAATTGAAACTATGATTGAGTCTGTCCAAGCTAAATCCAAAAACATTGGTTCCTTGGCTTCATCTGTAAACTTTCCCTTTCCTTCTGTGGCCTCTTGCAGCTTTGGAGGCCTCAGGTGTCTTCAAGGCTTTGTAATAGCCTAGAGAGCCACGAAGAACTATACTGGATCCTCCAGGTTCCACCAATGAGAGAGTTCTCCCCGCTAGCTCATTGGTTGTGGATACCATCCAAATACACAGACACAGTCTTACGGACACATGTATCCTCTACCAAAGTAAAAAGCATTCAGATGATTTCAGAAAAACTGAAAAGAAGGTAAAAAAAAATTATAACATTATAGTGACCCACAGTAACAAGGAATTTACCCAGAAATGTATTTTAGCAATAAATGGAAAACTGACTAAAGTGCTCTTTGCTTTATAAAATGACACTTTGTGACATGAAATGACATGAAATTTTCAATGGCTCTATTCGTTGCAACTTTTATGAAAATTAATTGCTGTGTGGCTGCAAGCTGAAGAGAAAGAGGAAAAAAGATGTTTTGTAAACTGAAACGTAAAAGGAAATCTTTTTTTTTTTAAGTTTTATTGGTTTTTAAAACAAACATAAACAAACAAAACTTAAAAACATCAGGCCATCTTCCATATATGTACATACAATGTGCCGGTTGGTTTACAAATTATTTTGTGCATCCATTTCTTAGTCTTTGATTATATTTAGATTGCATAAAAATTCATATTATCAATCAAAAAATTAAGTACCTGAAGTATCATTATCAGTCCAACATTTGACTATAATTTTATTCATTCATATTTTATGAGGTAACTATAGCTTACTTAATTTTTTTTGTAACACTTCATATTATCATCTCAAATCTATGCTAAAATATTTTGTAGATATGAAAAAAGTACATCTTAATATATTTATTATTTTCTAAAAATCTACATATTACATTACTGTATTT
>BHFT01064936.1:0-21228 GCA_004320025.1 Laticauda laticaudata | reverse complement strand
TAGTGAACCAATCCCTATGCCGGCTTTTCTGGCCAATCACATTCGAGGATTTGGAGTAAACCATTTTATACAGAACATTTTTCAACTATGCTAAGCCTGTTAGATTTACATGACACTTCTAGGATGGTTTTCATTTAAAGAAAATTGAGTGGTGGTTCCAACTAAATGGTTTGCAATCTCACAAAAAAGGGAACAGTTTCTGAGTGTCAGAAATCAATTGAGGTGGTTACCCTTTCTTGCAGTCAGAATTTGGACAGCTGTAGGTTTGTTCTTTAATTTGGATTCCTGCACTCACACAAATTGGATTAGGTGGTTTAAATGATTCTTCTCCCATTCTGTGATTCCTCTAAAAAAATTACCCACTCCACTTTTTAAAAATTAAAAACTTTGAAGTCATCATAGCTGTAGTTTCTTTTAAATTATCTTTGCTTTAGCATGTCACAAAATTATCATTTTACCTCTATTATTTGTGAAGACGTAGGCCTTCAGTTACAATTTTCACACTTCTCAATAGAAATAAAACAAAATCATACACACCAAAAATTGTACATCCAGCAGCTTTGCAAAAGGTTATATTCATCAATTTAAAGTTCAGGTGAACTTTTAGTCAGATTATGAAATATGCCTTTCTACTTACTAACATATTATTCATGTTCCAGATTATTTTTAATGAGTGGTTTGTTTTAGTCAGGTGATTCTCTACAGCTAATCCAGTGCTTTTATCCGACAGATACAGCTTTGTTTTTCTTGTGTCCTAATGCTAACAAGTTATGAATGACTATAATTCAGATATAATTTCTATAAATCTATAATTAATGGGGTGCTTGCTCTTTCTATTGTACTAGCATAAACTAGTACTGTTGGTGAAGCTGATCATTTTCTTTCATACTCATCTAAGAGCCTATTAGCTACTTCAGAAAAATTGGATCCATAGGGAGTCACAGGGGGAAATCACAGAGTACCATAGTACTCTGGTGAGAAATTAGATCATGATCATCTTCTAAAACATGTAAGCTTTCATGGTAAAAAGTTTATTTAACTTTTTACAACATTTAAAAAACTTTTGACTATTAATAGTCCTCCATTGATAAGGAACATTGAGAAAAAAATTAAGTTTCCATGAGAACCTGGCACGGATTGGGGAAACCAGTGGACTTTGAATGATTATAGTTCTGTTCATTGATGAGTGGGAATCAGTTAGAAATGCTAAAAAAATTGGAATCAATATGCTGGATGCAACAAGACCTTAGTACTATAGATACAGAAAGCTCTAGAGGGTTTTTTATAGATAGGCCTTGACTTAAAAATCGTTCATTTAGCAACCGTGAAAGTTACAATGACACTGAAAAAAGTGACTGGTAAGTCTTATCATCCAGTGTATCTATACTCTAGCAGCAGCAGCCAAGTCCTCAAGAGTAACAAGAGAATCTGCTTGGGCCCAAGTATGAAATCTTTCTCTGGGAGAAGATTACCACAATCTCACAAGAAAAATCAACAACCTGTTGATTTGTTCACTAGTGCCCAACATTAATTTTTCACTCAATGAGTGTGCAAGATAGACCTTTCTTTTTTATGAACTTCATTTAAAAGTGAAAAACTTTTAGATTTAATTGTTCTTCATATCCTGTTGATTTGTTTCCAGAGGCATTTATATTTACTTATTTATTTACACTCCAGATTTTTATATTGCCCCAGTCTTATACTAATTTGGTTTTTTTTGCAAAGCCTGGCTAATTACCAGTATGCTGTGGCTATTGTTATCAGTGTTGGTTTCCTACTGTAGTTAATATTATTCATTATTCATTCCATTAAGCATTTAATGCCATTATGCATTAGCATTCTTTTTTTCTTTCAATCCATAACCATCTCTGTTTGCAAATAAAATATGAGTCACAGCACATTGCTTGTTTGATGGGCCTGGACTTAATAGGCAAAACAAAACAAAATAAAAACCTGCTGCTTGAACAAGCTAAGTTGGAACAACTTTTTTTTTAATTGGTGAGAATATTTTTTAAAAGGTGTTTAAAAACATCAGTTTTTCTGCAATTCAGGTAACAGCTCGCAGTCAAAATAAATTATGTTATTTGCCTATACAGTCTTATAGCTTTGAAATGAAATGTAAGGAAAAAATAGCCTTGGTCTTAGTTCCCATTTTTTTTACATATGATCAGAATATACAATACTTTACATATTTTCTGCCAACATAATAATTTAGTCATCGTGACTGTTGAAATACAGCCAACTTGTAATATTCCAGTTGGGGGTCTTATATTCTAACTGTAAAACAAAAACTCTGTATACGCACACATACACACACACACACACACACCTCTCTTTGCAATCAGAAGGCCATGAGTTCAATCCTAGGCAGCGGCAGAATATTTCTCTCTCTGGGCTCAAAGAGAAACCATCTGCTGTGAACTGTGTACAGGCATCAGAAAGGGCATGCAATAAGTAAATGTTCAAGCTCCATTCATCCTAACTCCACCTTGATGCTAGGGATTACATGGTCATTAAAACACACATACACAGAGAGAGAGAGAGAGCCCTGTAGTTGATTTATTGGGGAAAGAGTTCAAATGGTGAAAATTGAGGTAGTTTTACAGAGCTGGACTGCTTTAACAGGTCCCTGGCCTACTAATTTTTCACAGTATGACACTGATGTGCTCTACTAATTTTTTCCCTAAAAAGGCCAGTTACAGATACCTGTTTAGCATTCTAACTTAGGGCTCATAATTTTATTAATACACTAAAGTTATTACAATATGAATAATGCATGCCCATTGATTTGGAGAATGAACAAAAAATCCTAGGTGTCTACTAAGACGAGAAACTTTAAGTGGTCCAAAGGGGAAAACAAAATTGAGAACCACTGATCTAGATCAAAACAGGTCTTAAAATAGTGGCAAATTTACAACTGTAGCAGCCTCTGAGAATTCTTAATTGTAAGTGTGGACTATTTTATTTTTAAAACAAAACATGTTTTTCGCATTTAGTTACTTTGAAAATATATTTATTAATTTATCAACTAATAAACAAAAGGAAGTATTATTAGACATCCCTTGACATATTCATATTATCCCATGTATACAGGGGATTTATTTATATCTGTATACATATACAGATATAAATGTGGATATAGATATTCTCATTTCTAACCTATTTTGTTGTGTTAGAACCACAACTGTATTTTGCTGGATTGATTATTTTCCCAAATGTGTGGGCTGCAATGTGTTGAAAGTAGGTAATTAATCATAAATACTTTTACTTATTTTTATTTTCACAGAGCTTGGCCACTGAGTTACAGCATAATGTGAAAGAGATGCGAACACGAATCAGATGTACTAAAAAAATGCAAGAAGACAAAAAATGTGGTGGTAACATTTCCAGAGAATCTGTTCACCGGGCTCAGTCCTTGGCAGCATCAATCCTTAATATTTCAAAAACTGATTTAGATGAGATTCTTGATGTTGTAAATGATGAGGTAAGTTATGCTAATTTGCCTAAGAATTAATTTTAAATCTTTCTTTGGTGTAAAGTGGCATAGGTTCTTATAAATCAATGGGTTAAGAAATATCACATTCCTTTAGATTTATTTTATTATTATTTTATATGTAATAAGCAATCGGTTTATCTGATGTTGTCTTTAGTTTACTTAAATAAGAATCTCATGTTTTAATTTCTTTTTTTCTTGCTAGTATTGAGCTAATATCCATTCTCAGATCTTAATTCTCCTATTATTTTAGCCACTGAACTCTCAAAATTCCATATGTTGCCAAAATGAGTATTTTTTGCCATCTGCCTCTTATTGATAAATTCCCTTTATAGGGATTATTAAAAATTACTCCCCATATCTTAAGTTAGTCAGGCCTCCGCTGCTATCTAAACGTAGGATATCAATGAAGCATTTTTTGATATTATTGTGAACCCTACTGCTTACTAAATCTAATTTTGATCTCTTAAGACAAGGATAGGCAGTTCAGACTTATACAGTCTGTTGGATTTTTTGCTGCAGCTTCAAGTTTCATTGACCTGGAAAAGGTGCAAAAAACATACACTTATAATTAAATACTTTTGAGCCCAGGAATTTTTTCTGAGTACCAGAATAATTAATTGACCTTACAGTCCTTCCACACAAAAATCTGCTTTCCCCTAACTTTCCTCATTTCAAGCAGTATAATTAGGAAACAGTGGCAAAAGATTTGCTATTGGCATACAGCAATGAATTAGAAAACATAATTCATCTGTTGCATATCATGGACCTATAAATCCTAACCTACGTTCTGCCTACATCTGCTTTCAGCAATTTTAATGTTCATTTTCCTAATGTTCATTTTTAACTTAATGTTAAGTTTCCAGCTAGGTGCAGTAACAAGCTAATCTTATTTTGATCTTTAAAAACTAAGTGAAGTTAGGCATGGCTGGAAGGGAGATCATCAGGAAATCTTAAAGTTAGATTAGGAAGTTGAAAAAAATGTTCTAAAAATCTGTACTGGCAACTTTTTTTTTGTATTGTTACCAAATACACAAGGGCTGTCTAACTCCCTGCCCACAGGCTGGATGCATCACACACTGGCCATGCCCACGCCCGGTTTAACGAAGGGGGGGAATCCTGATAAGACACGTGACGCTGCTGTGACGATATGAGTTTGACACTCCTGGAATAAACCATTGATATTTCCATAAAATCAATAGAACCCAAGCTCAATGCATAAAATCATTGTTTTTTTATATGTTAAAGTGCCAAAGCTCTGAACATCCCTCATTCTGCAATTAAATTAGATGGCTGCTGGTTCCTAATTGCTGACAAAACACAGAATGGTTAGCTTCATCAATTGGGGAGCTAAAGTCAAGCTGAGAGTTTAGGACAGCCATGAAAAAAATAAACAGTCTGGAAATTGTCAGGAAAAGAGGTTTTTCCTCTTTCTGCTTTTTCTCCACTTTTTAAGAATTGCTGCTGTCAGATAAGGTGGTTTTCTGAGCAAGCAGTGTTAGTACCAGCTTCACCGAAGCATAATAGATAATTTTACAGGATTTTTCATTTTATTTTTTAGGAAACAGAACAGATGAAAATGGAATATGAAAGTGACAAAGAATGGTTGGGTTATTTACAAAAACTTCTGGAAGGACAGGTATTCAACATTGTCTTTTAACAATTGTAACCAAGACTGTGGTTTATGTAGTTCATGTTGACAGATACTTATTTAATAGACCTGTACAATTTTTTTTAGCACTTACTCTATTAGAAATTTCAAAAGGGCTTACAAGCACCTTACACTGAACAGCTGCTTTTGGGGGGAGGGGGGTGTTAGATCAGAGAAACCTTCATTCAAATAACCTCCAGAGGCTTACTATTTAATGAAAGAAGCCCTGTCTCCCTCTTGGTAAAAAAAAATGGTCGTGATTAAGGCCAGTGATGGCCCACTTGTTCAATCTGAAGGTTGGAAGGGATAATTTGGTCCACTGTAGTTACTTGGGTGGGTGGGCTACTCTGAATGACATCCTCACTTATTTTGGACAGCTTAGTTGAAGAGATCACAAGCTTCTGTAACAAATAATTTAATGATGACCAAGCCTAAGGTGTCTGAGAGTGTCTCATTCTGCTCCTTTTCCTATTGGTAGGTTCTCATATTGTTAAAAAATGGGAAATTGTCACAGGCTACTGGTGTTAATGCAAACGTCTCTTAGGTCATCTACTATTTTCTGATGGAAGAAGCTCCTATCAGCTTGTTTAGGAGATATTTCCAAAGATGGATGCCTAGTTGAAAATATTACAACATTCTTTATCCATTTAATCTGGAAGGTGCCTCTTTTGCTAGGAACTCAGAAATCATAACAAGGATATAATCTCTCACACGTGTTTTCCATTTTCCAATAAAAAATATCTGGGAAAGACATGTCTTGGCCAAGCCAATAGTAGTACTCCAAAACCATTATTTTCTCTCCAGTCACCTCTTATTTATGACTCATAGGAATGCTTGCAAAGTGAGGGCACCTTACCTTCCTTATCTAGGAAGGCAGAGGAACTGAAGTGGAGGGGACTATAAAAACAGTAATGCCAATCAGTTGCAAACAAAGATACATTGATTAGCCATCCCAAAAATAAGGAAAAAGTGAGTGAGTTGAAAATTTTTTGGATGCCTTGAAAGAATTCCTATTAATATGAGAAGTTCAGGTACAGATTTGATTAGTGAATATCAAACTTGTTTAAAATAATTTTTAAATTATCTTTATTCAAATTATTAATTGAAATGTTTTCTCTTGGGTTTTTTCCCCTTCAATTTAAAAAGTTCTCCAAATTCAAGTGTATTTTGTAAGGTTTTGAGTGAGATGGAGGACAGGTTAGCACTATATTTGTTTGAGCTAACTTTACAGATAGAAACTAAAACATCTAGGGATACAGGCAAATGTATTAATTAAATTATTGAGCCCCATCTGTTGTATCCTTGGTGGAAAGAAAAGGATCCATTCTCTCATCTGTCTTTTTTAAAAAGAGATTTTTTTTTTATTATCTGCCTTTAAAGTTAGTAGTTGATATGGACACCTGAGGAGTTCATGGGTTTCAGTGACCTTTTACTATGGACCTGTTTCCAGTCAATTCATGTTTTCCTCACAGCCAGACAGCTGTTTATTACCATGTCTTCCCGCATACTCTACAATATTTTCTACTGAGACCTCAAGCAGCTTGTTAGTGGGAAGTAAATATTGATTTGGCATCCTGTCAATGCAGAAAGAATGAAAAAATTTCCACCAGAGGCCCCTCAAACATTTTCCTATCGACATTTTCTGGGAAGAGTGGAAAGCTGCATAGAGGATGACAAGGCTGAGACTAGTTGAAATCCCTGAGGGGTCCATTGAGACTGCCGCTGTGACCTGTGTGATACTTTTTCTTCTCTTTCAAGTCTTTTTTTTTTAATACACACAGTCTGCTGGGAGGCACCCCTCTTGTAAGTGATCAAGGGCAGCTTATTGGCAGGTGAGAGCCTGCTTTTCTAGTCATAGCAAGCCAGCTTTTGTTTCAAGATGGCTGACAACATAAACTGGATTTTTCAAATTTCTATCGACTGTAATGCATTTTTCATTGTCATTTTGTTAATGGGGCGGTCAAGTCTGAACGGCAACTGCTTTTAAAAAATGCTCATGACAAACATCTTGATAGTTAGTGCGCTGAATGGCATCAGCTTCGTTTCTGCTCAGGAATTAGGACCAAGCAGTGGTGATCAGTATAAAGTTGTTTTTTATCAGCCAGATGAGGATATAGCACGTGTTTACTTAGTTGAAAATTTATAGTTGAATCTTTTATGACAGCTGTTATTTATTATCAAAATATTTTTGTTAAAGAAATGTCAATAACTTGATTGTCAACAAATTCTGCTAATGTGACTTGAACTGGAAATACCAATTGTACAATTGCATTCTAGAATTGATTCACATGTAACTCTGATTACTCTTCATTGTGGGTTAGAGATTTGGATCAGGTACTAGGATCAAATGCTTCTCCTTACTTGATTAGCATGCAGATTATCACCGTGCTCTAACTTTACTCTGTGTTTAGAGTAAACTGTGTTTAACTTTACTCAGTTGTCACCAATGTTTACAGTGGCTAATGCTAAATAAGATTTGGGCTCCAAGAAAGAACTTATTAGGGATAACATTGAATGTGAAGTAGTGATATTTAATAGAACCTTAAAGTTCGAAAGATCATCTACTCCAACTTCCAGCTCAGTAGAATATCTTTGAAGGCTTACTACTCAGTCTCTGTTTAGAAACCTTCAATGGAGAAGTTATCACTTTTGTCAGGCAATATTTTTATTTATATAGTCAGGAAGCTCCTCCTCTTGTTTACCCTGAATCTACGTCCTTGCAGTTTCAATCTCTTTGTTCTGCACCAATAGAAGATAAATCGACATCCTTTCCTATGTAACAGTATTTTCATATATTTGAATATAGTTGTATCATCTCAGTCAACTTTTTTGAAAGCTAAATTTCACAGATCCTTTAGTTGTGAATCCCCCATAGGAAGTGGTTTCCAGATTTTCACCATCTTGGTGAACAAGCCCTCTGAACTTGCCCTAATATGGCATGGTCATTTTTGAATTGGGGTGCCTGGAACCAGTCACAATATTCCAAGTGGAATCAGAGTAAAGCAGAGAATTATTTATTGTGATCTGGTTTCTGTGCTTTGGAAATGATATAAGGAAAAAAGGGGTGATGTAGGGCCATGCTCTCATTTTGTTTGCACTGCCTTTTAACCAAGATTCTTAGTTATCCAGAATTGCATTTGCACCAGTATTTGAGCATGAGGCATCTGGATCTGTTCTGATACAAGGGCCTCTCTCCATCATTTTATTTTGAACTTTTAATCATGACAAAAACATTTATATTGTCAAACTTTTAGATTGTCCAACTTAATTCAATAGAGCTTACTCCAAAGGAAGTGTGTACTAGGTTTTTTATTGTATTTGATTTTATTTCCCATAATCACAAATGCAAATTTTGGAGAGATCTGAGTTTAAGGGTGACTTCTACCTTTGTTTAGCCTTCTAGTCTCTGCAAATACATACTGTTCACATTTTATTTCATTTTACAGCCCTTAAATTGCCCTTATCATGGCTTGCTATAGGAAAATAAAAGCAGTTCAGTTCCTTACATAAAGAAAAATATTTCCTAAGAAACAGATCTGAATAAGAATAAAAGGGCATGAGGAAGAATCTGAAGGAGCTGATTTTTAAAAGATATATTTATGAAAATCAAGGTGACATGATATGTTGAGAAGCTTTACAGTACATCAGCACATTTTTCTGGGGAGCCAGAATCATCTCATGTTCCTGGCAAGTGCTGTCTGGGAAGGGACTTCTTGCTTTTTCTGTGGGGCCTAAACACTCACTAAGAAGCTGAAAAAAATCAGATCCTCTCTCTGTGATTTAACATAACCCATTCAAAACATTCACATCAGCTTTGTGATATGCTGGGTTTAACTCTCAGTTCCCCCACCACCACCACCCTTTCTTTTTTTTTCTTACAAAATGCCTTGCAGCAAAGTACATGAGATCACTTAATTCTGAAGTTTGATATAGTGTCTTCTTGTGACATCAAGCCTGGCCTCTGGAACATAATTGCCCAACAGTATTGATTTAATTGCCTAGGTTTATTTGTGGACTCCTAATTATTGACTGGAGGTAAATTTAATGGAGAAACCTTTATCAACACAGGGAAACTGCTGCTGTTGCTGTTGTACATAAATGAACAGCATCACATCCCTTTAGATCATTTTTCAAGCTAATTTTATTCCACTGTGACAGTATGATAACATTTAAAATGTCATAGACATTTTATTTTTATTGCTGACATGCACCGTTTTAGTGCTACATTAGAATTTGGGAGGGAGCAGTTTCTTGTGAACACTAGTTGTTCTTTATTGTCATTCCCCAGGAGGATAATAATAAAGCAGGCCACGCCTCTGGTGTAGATTCCATTTCCACTTGAATTTTATATTGAGGTTGATACTGAAGGGGATTGAACTCACCACCTATTGCAGTTGTTAATAATAATATGTTGGTGAGCAAATATATCTCTGATAACTGCAGAACACATATACCAATATCGATATATATGTTTGTGTGGTTTTATCTTGCTGTTCAGACACACCGAAAAGAGATTTCCAAAACAAGTCATAAAGATAAATAACAAGGTTCTCAGGAGTATTATCTTAAAGAGAAAAAGGATTTGGAGTGAGGAAGAAAGGAATAAAAAAAGAGTTTCATCTAATAATTACAGAATAGGTGGTATAGGTATAGTCAGGGAATATGTAAAACATGCAGTGTTGAGAATAGGATAAAAACAAGGTCCATCAAACAACCAATCTACCATAAAAGGGAACTGGTAACACAGTAAGAATAAAAAAAAATGTTTGTACTTTTTTTGTTGTAGTCTTCTTGCATAATTTAATTTAATAATTTAATTTAAGGTAATTAAAACAGAGGGCCTCTAAAAACAAATACCTTCTAATCCTTTTTTTAGAACCCTATCACAATCATAAAAAAGGGGTTAGGCTGGTTTCTTCCTTATTGTGATGTTCTTCCTAGGAAGCAGGGCCTTTCAGACCATGTGGACGCGCCCTGAATGTGCTATCCTGCTTTTGTTTGGAATTGAACTTTCTGTCTGGATAAGTAAACTCTTCCTCCGATGATTATTGCATATAATTAGACCAGGGCTATCAAACTCATGGTGTCATGTGACATTATGACTTTTTCCCCCTTCACTAAAATGGGCATAGGTGTGGCCAGCACATGACGCATCTGGCCCACAGGCCGTAAGTTTGGCAGCCCTGAATTAGACCTTTCAGTCATGTCATAGAGCAATCATATCACACGTCATCTTAATTGGAGCAGAATGGAATATAGCTGGACCACAGCTGCAGCTGCAAAATGGTTGCCATGTTTAAAATATATTCACAGTGATCAAAGAGATAAAGGAAAAAGAGTAAAGCAATGGTAGCTATAGCCGTCAATCTGGGACTGTGTGACAGTACTCATGTACTTTTCAAGAAAAAAACAAATTAATGAATATGATGGCCTAACATGAAAGGAAGCAAACAATTCTCAATGAAAGAAATACACAAATATAGATCTGGAAGATCTGTGCTATGATACACAGCCTTAGAAATTTATAGGCAATAAAATACATATATACTGAAGCCCATGTCACACTGCACCAACGGATGCAAAGAGGATGTAAAACAGACAAAAAAGCTTGCCATCCGTTGGTTAACGTGATGTACTCACTGCCTCCGTTTTGCTTCCTCTCTATCTGTCCAGCATCCGTTTATTGACGTTTCATCCGCTCAGAAAGTTTTGAGCTGCCCAAAACTTTTGAGCGGAAAATGTATCCAATGCATCCGTTCTGCATCCTCTAGGCGTTCTGCATNATAACAACGGATGGAACATTTTGCTCGTCCGTTGTGTCCTTTTTGCATCCGTTGGGCAGTGTGACATGGCCTTTAGTTCACTAAGCTAGTTATCCTTCCCAACTTAACACATCTCCTTGCTTAGTTTGTTATTTATGGACCATACCTTTATAAATAAATTGAGTGAAACTGTATGTATGTTCACTCATGGATGAGGTTTGGGGGAAAACCCAATCTATGTTCTTTTTGTAATATTTCAACTCTATTTTGTATCTAAATTACTAATAATTGTGGGTCTTTCTTGACTATTTTACATTTACTACATAATATCCCCCCAAAATGTTGATTCTATTTAAAGGCATTGGCTGTGAAATTATTTTATGTTTAAAATAGTTGCTCAGTTTTACTGATTACTACAGACTGCAGTACAGACCAGCCATCTTAAGAATTGTCCTTTAGCTTAACCCGGTACTACAGGGGTGTCAAACTCACGGCCCACAGACTACTCCCAGCTTAGCAAAGGGGGGAAAGTCCTGATACGTCACATGATGACAACATGATGACATGAGTTTGACACCCCTGCTGTACTAGTATTCCCTTTCATCTGTTATCAATACAACTGGAAGATTGCTGCATACTTTTTCAATTTTCAATTTTTCAACCTCCATAGGTCCTGCTCCAATTAGTAGAAACAGGGTGGACGGAGACTTTTCACAATTCTCTGGACAGAGCTCATTGTTATCCCTTGGCTTGATTTCTTTTTGCATCTCACTCTAGCTGCCAGGAGAGATTTAATAATCTCTAGTGGACTTTGCTGTCACTGAAAACATTTGCTAGCAAAACATTAGTAGTTGCCTTTCTGATGTCTTTGTCTTTTCCCCAGAGATCTTGCTCTTGTGAACTCCGGAGAGGAAAGCTTCCAGCATCCTGACGTTAAAGGAAGTTTAAAACCACCACGATAGGTAGATCATGAAGGATCTATTACATAATGGAAGCACCATGAACTTCAAAGCTGTCACAGACCTGAGTAAAACTGTTTTTCATAGCTTTGGGCTTATAATGTACTGTAATGTAATCTGAGCTCTACATCGCTATGACTGATGAAAAGGGATTATACATCATGACACAAAAAATTAGCTGAATAAACAGGACATAAATGTAAAGCAGAGAGCAGTGACAAATTGCTCACCAAGTAAACACACATTAAACCGTATGGTCATACCAGAGTACAGGAAAGGAATATTTACTGGCTTTTAGGTTTTAATTCAGATGGCAGTCTCTGAAGACTAATCTTTGATGGACTTAAAACAAATTGTCATCAGTCAAGTTAATCTGTCAAATATCTTGATATCTGGTCAAACTGCAAGGCAAAGGGTAGCGAAATACAAGAACGAGAGGCCTTCCCCTTCCTGCTCTCTTCCCTCTTCTCTGTGTATCAAGAAAGTATTTGAAAGTGCATCCTTCTGCAGTTCCTGCCATGAATGATCTCAGATTTCCAAATACAAAACAACCAGCAATCATCCTTCTCTGAAGAAAATCTGGACTAGGCATTATCCTCCTCATTGAGAACTTTCCTGTTCTTTTATTCCCTGACTTAACATCTTATTAAAATAAGACTGAAACTGTGCATGCCTTTCTTCTGCCACTTAATGATGTGTCTTGTTGTATTTTTCTTTCTTAACCTGAGAATTCCCTGTATTATTTTCTTGAACAGCCTTTAATACAATTTTTAAAATGAAAAACCACTTGACCCTCAATAGCTGTCAAACTGTTGCTTCATTCAGACAGCTGCCTATAAGCCAAACACTGCGTTTGGCGTCTGTCACTTGATCTTCTGACTCTCTCCAGCTTATCCCTTCCCATCCCCACCCCATCAGTTTCCTTTCATAGCACAAGTCCTTTAATAGTCAGCCTACAGGCAAACTTACTATTACGGATATTATTTAAAATATATATTTTTGGTCCTAAACATAGAACTGCATAAATAGGTATTTATACCATTAATTGTCACATCTCAGTGCATTTTCAAAACAAATGCTTTGCAGCATTTCACCATGCAGTTAATTTTTGCTTACATTCATAATGCTTCAAGTCAGAAATAGCACTTACACATCATTTGCTTTGGTGGAAACTAGAATTTCATGTGAATTGTGCATTCCGCAGAACCACTGCTTACAAAGAGTTCTCAAATATTTAAGCTGATAAAATGTTATTGTTTCGTTAAAAAATTTCATTTTATAGTATAATATTTAAGTAGATGAAATGTATCTATTGCTGGAATGTACCTTTCAATATTTTAAGGAACAGTTGTATTTTTTTAATCAGATTCCAATAATGATACCAATAAAACATGATTTGTGCTTGAAAGGAAATAACTCTGTTCCTAGAGTTTTCTCTTAGTTCTGGGCAGTTTCAAGAGCATTGCTTGGAATCTGGAGTCTCATGTTTGATTTGCTATTTTTAAAAATGTGTTTGGATTTGGGTTTTTGTTTTCCGGAGCAATAATAATACAATGGGGGTCATACTGGTTGAAAAAATAAGGAGAGGGAGCTGCAGCAATTGTTAAGATGGAACAGCTCAAAGACAGAAGATGTTCTTAAGTCCAGGATGAGGCAGGATCTGCATCCAGAGATTACTCTAAATACCAGTGCCAAAATTAGAACCAACGGAGATTGCTTTTGCTTTAACATATACCTGATAACTTTTGTTGCTGCTATTGTTATTGTTGTTGTGACGAAGTTAGGATTTCCGGGATTGGATTGCATATATTGTCCTTTTTTCTGTTATACTTTATTTTGCATGGGGATAGCTATCACATGAGTTGTGTATCTCTCCTAGCATGGATGAGTTTCAGGTTGTAAAATGTGAAGATTCTGTTGTTTTTTTGTTTCTTGAACCTTTGACTTGTGATTGTGCATGGTTTTGTTGATGTTGACCTTTCAGGTTGCATGCTAAGTGCAGAGAGCATGTTTCTTTAGTGTTTGGTTGAGTTTTGCTGTCAAATACATAAATATGAATTGTGCTTGTTAATTGGAAAGAGAAGCTTTAATAACAGAGCTATCGTGTTGTTATTGCTTTTTTCCTGGCCTTCCATCCTTACAGCCAGGCTGACAAAAAATTGTTGGCAAATCGGTGCTTTTACTGTTTTATATTACAATTTAAAAGGGGAAGGTGTAGTTAACAAGGCTATCACCCTGCATATATTTATGCCTTTAGGGTAAAAAATAAGAGAACCAAAAAAATGTCAAGTTCCCATGATTTGATGTTGCAGAATGCAAATTTGGTTCAACTTGGATCACTCCAGGCAAGTGTTGAAAAGGAGAACATTTGAACAGCCATCCTTAGTTTGTATGGGTAAATTTTCCCAATTTGATATGCTCGAGATGGATTTAAATTTACCCAATCCTCAGACAGTACAACTAAAGTTGGCCTCATGTTCAGAAGAAAAGAAAAATGGCAATACATTATTGGACTATTCATAAAAATGTGACAATCTTCAGTAGAAGATGAAGAACTGCAAAGGTGCCCTGCAGAATATATGTCTATAAAGTGAACTAGATAAGAACAGGTCCCAGAAACTGATAAATGTATAAGATGTCTGCAACATTTCAAATGCTGGTTATCCTTGATTGCACTGAATGATTAAGATAGAAACAGCTCTTTAAAAATCATTTTACAGTGACAAAGCAGCCTTAGAACGTGATAAATAGCAAGCAAAGTATAGAATGATCACAAGCCCAAGACAGTGGTGGAATAATACATTCATCTAATAGAAAACACTAAAAATAATAGATGTATCAAAAGTAAATGGAGACCTACATAGTGCAAAACAAGTTTGATAAACTTCAGAAAACAGAGCCTGAAAGGAGGAATGGGAACTGAATGCAGAAAAAAATGTATTTTATAACTTCACATTTTAAAACATAAATAAAAAAGAGCATTTTAAAAACACCTAACCTTATGTTACTGCTTTATTTATTTTTGGATTATAAAAACTATAGATGACCCCAAAAAATTCTCATGTTGCTGAGTTAGCTGTGCTTGAATATTATAGAGTTGATCAAAATCAGAAATCGTCTCTAAACCCAGTGCTTTCCCCCTCCCCAATTTAACAGAAGACACCTACAAATAGAGATTTAAATTCCATCAAATTGATTCTGTTAGGACAGAAAACCCAACTTTACAGCATCACTAGTAAATTTGAAATTTGGCAATTCAACACAAAAAAACTCAATGGAAGTACAAAGAATCACAAAGCAGGAGTTAAATGTTGGTTTTAAAAAACAGAAATATATTTTCATATTTTGACACAGAGCACCGTCTCCTAGTTCAGCCAACTTTTATAGTAAACTTTGCAGAATACACAAGGAAAAAAGTCAAATTTGTTTTTTCCAAGCCCAGGCATAACACAAATAGAAATTTCCCTACTATCTAGGTTTTCTTATATGGAATATCAAGAAAACATTTTGATATTACAGAGACACGCGTGCCTTGTGGCTTCACTGTGATTTTGTCAAGATGACATCAAATAATTCCACTGGGAAAATTCAACATGCCTACCATTTGCCCTGAGTAGGAGTCAGACATCTCTCATTCAGAAGCCTTTTCTGGACTTACCAGCTTGTTAGCAAAACATTGCTGCCAGTGCCATACTGGGATGACAGTATCCACATAGGGCCTTATGCAGTCTGCCGTCTCCTATATATATCTCAAGTTACTTGTTTATGCTAAGTTCCTGTTATACAAAACTTGCATCTCTCTCAGTCCAACCAATTTTTTCAACTGATTGATTTTCCATTATTGCTTAATGTGCAAGCTAAGCTGCTTCTCGTTACCTCTGCCACAACATTTGAGATTTCCATATCACAACCTGCAGGAAAAGAAATGTTTTCCCCTCCTATTGTCTGCTGTGGTTACAGTTTTCATATTCTCACAAACATAGTTCAGGGACCATTTGGGAAATTGCCTGTCCGTTTTCTCCCATTACAATAATTGTTGGGCTGATGTGGTAGAAATTTAGCAAACTGTTCATAGTGGGCTCATTGACTGAAGTGAGCTGAAGACTAGTCAGTTACCTCATAGTTAAATACATCTTCATTTCTGTCTCACAAACACTTTGTGAATCATATTTTTCTCTAATTTGAATGTAAATTTCAAATAAAATAAAGCCAGGGTGGAGATGTGATGGGGGTTTTTTTGGGAGGGGGATATATTTCTCTCCCCTACAATATTTCCATCTCTGCTTTGGGTGGGATCTTGTCATATGTCTTCTTCCATTTTCGTCACTACTCAAAACGAAAAGAGGGGGAACGACTTGATTAGAATACTCTAATTGTGTCTTGATCTCAGAAGTTATTTTCTGCCTTGAGTCACAAGTTTCACTGGATGCCTCTGAAAGCCTTTGCCCCCAGCGCTTGGAACTGTATTGATAGCTCTGTCTCTGCCCTCCTGGGAGCAGTCAGCCTGTAGTGCTGCGTCTACTTATAAGTGCCCTAGAGATGACTGTAACTTCGTATTGATCAGCTGATTGAAGATAAATGACAGAGCTGCTGGTCTTGCAGATTACATCATTAACATGGTCAGTAAACCATGAATTGTTCAATAAGGCGTTTATCTTTTTTTCATTTTATTCTGCTCTTTTATCATTTTTATGATAAGGAACAGTTACACACACTAATCAGAAGGCTCCATTTTAGGGAAACGCAGTTCTCGAGCAGGAGTACCATTGTCAGGATGAAGTGAAATCTAATGGCTTTAAGATACTTAGTAAATGTTTTTCATCTGAAGAGATAGATAGATAGATAGATAGATAGATAGATAGATAGATAGATAGATAGATAGATAGATAGATAGATAGACAGGCTTCACTGATCATTTTTCTTACTCTGTTTCCCTTCCAGTTTCCTTTCGCCTCATATTTAATGGATGCAGTGCTGGAAAAACTAAATGAACAAAAGAAGCTGGCAGAAGAATACAATTCTCTGATGAAACAAGCAGCCTAGGAGGAGCTCATAAACTGACTTTTAAAAAGGAAAGAGGGTTTATTTTTGCCTTGGATCCTATTCCTGGGATTGGTGCACAAAAACAAATGACCTACCATATTCACTAGCATCTGGATTTGCTTCACTTATGTAGACTAATTCAAATAGTCAAAGTATATACACAAATGTGTGATAGATACAGAACAAAATAAACTGGCATGTTCATCTAACAAAGCATGAAACTACCTTAGAATTTTTTTTTACTGTTCTTTGTGGTAGACATTTATTTATTTTACTGTTTTTCAGCATAAATGTTCTGAAATCATGAATTTTAATCTGATGCTATTTTTTTAATGATCATCAGTAAAGTTATTAATTTGCTTTTTATCCAAAACATATTTTTACTAAAAAGAAATACTGATATTAATATCGGCAATGATAATTTGAAAAATATCAACTACAAAATAATGAAGTATTTAACTGTATTTTAGAAACAAACATATTTTCCAAATAACTTATTTTGAAGTCATCTTTATGTATATCTATAAAATAATAGTATATTCTGTTAGGAATAAATTCCAGGTAATCCTTGACTTGTGACTACAATTGAGTCTAAAATTTCCATTGCTAAGCAGTGCAGTTGTTAAGTATGTTTTGCCTCATTTTTTGAACTTGTTTGCCACAGTTGTTGAATGAATGACTATAGTTGTTAAGTGGATCATGCAGTTGTTAAGCGAATCTAGATCCCCCCCTTGACTTGCTTGTTGAAAGCTGGTTGAGAAGGTTACAAATGGTAATCACATGACCCTGGGATAGTGCAAATGTCAAATACATGCCAGTTGCCAAGAGCCTGGATTTTGATCACATGACCACAGAGGTGCTGCAGTGGTCATAAGTGTGAAAAATGGCCAAAAGTCACTTCTTTCAGTGTTGTAACTTTGAACAGTCACTAAATGAATGGTTGAGGACTACTTGTATTCGTATTCTTTTTTTCACTCTCCTCTTCTACCTTTATATCAGAAAAAGAAAGCAAAGATGACAATAAAAATTTGCCTAGAGTAGGAATGAAGAGTAGGAATTTCAGGATTAAGAAAGGTAGATATTGCTGTCATCTGAAGGTAGATGCTGCTGATTCCAACTGAAACCAGTTTGAGATATTCTCTTCTCTCTAATAAATGTGTTCAGCTGACACACTTCAACATTTGCCCAGGTGCACATATACAAACACATTGCCAGAACTACATTTTCACAAAAGGCTATGGGATGATAATATTAATTAATAAATACTGATTCAAATTAATTATGTATTTATAAAAATAATTGATCCTTATGTACCTAGTATTCTTGCTCACACTCAAAAATTATTTTCTCTCCGAGAAACCTATAAAGTACACTACCATTCTTCTCTCTCATTTTCCAGCAGAACACAAGTTGGAGATGGGGTGAGGCTGCACTGGGAAGGGAAGTAGGGAAACGGAAGGAACAAATCTTGAAATGTATCAGATGAAGGAAAAAAGAAACTAAATGGAGAGAAAAAGAACGTTATTTCGACATTACAAATCTGTGTCCTTTTACCTTGAAATAGAAAAATTGGTTGGACAAAAAACTACTATTATGACTTTTCATCAAGTTGTCCTCAGTCCAGTATTTCTTCTTCTGGAAGCCACCATAAAACTCCAAAGAACTTTGACCCTGGACACTATAATGTCCAGCAAACTTCAGCCCTGTAAGGACTCCATAAAATCCCATAGAAATAGAAATCCTTTCTCAATGTAAGTCAGGAATCATAGAAACAATAGCTCACACCCTTCAGTACTGTCAATACTATCTGTAGAAACATATGGGTCAAACACGTAGATGACATTCAAGGCCTGCCTTGCACATCATTGTAGTCTTTGTCTATGATCTATTGTACCTCAGTAGTTACAAGCAACGTTATCCAGAAAAACATCAGCAAGCTCATCTGGCATGCTTATGGGCAAAATATCCCTCTTAGTGTTCCTTGAGTAGAGCCACCAGTATTGATTTGCAGATACAATAAACATAAGAATTGACAGGTTGCTACTCAGACTATCACTGTATAGACTCAAACAAATTATGCTAGTGCCTGGTCCTACAAATTTCTTTGTAATTGTTTGTGATTGTTTCATCTCCTTAGATTCTTGCTGAACCATGGAGCAGCTTAGGGTGGATGATTGGAAGAGGTCTCGCAAGAACAATTTTGGTTTCTTCTTAGTCCAGAAGTCAACTGTCCTCTAGAATTCATCCATATATACTTGGCTTTTGAATGGAGCAATCTTAAGTGGTTGACTCCCTATGCAAAGATCTACATGTATGATAAAGTTTGATAAAGAATATTGACCATAGTAAAGATAAATATTAATGTGTTCCATATCCAATTCATATCTCATCTGCTCCAAAATAAAGTACAGATCCAAAGTGTGCCTGGCCATGTATGTTGGAGCAGTGATTACTTACAAGTCCATGTCACCCTTGAAGACATGAATTTACAAGCTACCCCATGTTTCTGAGTTCTAGATTTTTTTTTCAATCTAGATTTTTGAATTATATCAGGCTGCAATTTGTGTTATCTTTAGACAGAAGCCTGCTAGCCTGAACCAGAAGTATTATTGGTGAGGAGTCGTAGGTATCTGCGCAAACTTAGCTATTGAGCCCAAAGTTACATACATTTATGAGAATTACAGCAAAAGACTTTATCTTGGTTCATACATTGTCCTAAGTGATGGTCGGCTTAACCATTGCTTATTGAATATGCCATAATTGACTGGGTTTACTCCTCAAAGTAATCCAAAATTAGATTACAATGATGAAAGGCTAGTTATGTACATCAACAGGGCTTCAAAAACCTTATTTCCAAGGAAAACCTAAGAGTCTCAAGAATAACTTAAATGGTGCAGCTGAATACTGGTTTTCTATTTAGTTTACATGTTCTGCTTTTTCCAAACTTTAAACAGGATACCAATGATATCATTCAACTTTAAAAAGCTTCCAACCTTCTTCAAAGATCGTTGAAAGTGAACTTTTTGAAAAGGTATAAACTGTTTTTACACCAATTCTGGCATATCTGATCAGACCAATTATCCAACTGAACTGCATGTCCTTTGATACTTTTCACTCTAGAGTTTTGTGTGCAGCATTAACCTGGTGAAATTTTAAAAAGATGCCAGCCAAAGAAAGAAGTAATGAGGGTCCATTTTACATCAAATTTGTTTATATAAAAGACAAATTAAAGCCTTCTGTTAATAGATTCCTGCATCACCAATCCTGCATTATTTAACAACATAGTACATTTCTAAATTATTACAGCTAATTTATGTCTGGTCATGAACAGTTTTTTAAAATGAAATAAGGAATAGGATATCAGTTTTCTGATAAATACAATTAACTACTTTGTAAATTTTGTTTTCTGTTTGTTTTTATTTCTGTTGGACATTAGCCATGTATCTAATGATACATTATTCCTTGTACTTGTTTAGTGACCACAGTTGGAACATTTTGGTAATTGTGAAGAAGTTAAATGAAATAACTGTGCTCAAAATCTTCCTTCAGTTTTCTTTTGTTTTACAGACCTGAATAAATGATTGTAAAGTTAACTTTTTTATCACCATTGTAACAGATGCTAACCAAGCAATCACTAAACAAACACTACATGTAATCCTTTGTTGTATATTTCAATATTAGCCCTTCAGCTTACGTTCTGCAATTTACAAACATGTTCATTTAAAGAGTTCTTTGATTCTTTGATACTCTCAGTAAGTATCAAGGGTGTGCAAACATTTTGCCAAGACAATCTAAGAAATACTGTACATGGTGGCTAAAACTTAAGTTAGCAAAGTGAGTAGGGGTATTTATTTTCTCAGACACCTCTCTTTCTATCTTTTGGACATTCTCTTCCAAAACACAGGTGAACAGCACTTCATGATCTTTTTACACAGGAAGTTTGAAATGAGCCCAAGAGCCATAGAGACTTAAGGGACAATATGGTTCGCTCTCTGGCTTAGAATCTTTCTGTGGCCAGTTCATATAATATCAACCCTACAAAGTAGATCAGATTCAAAAACCAAAGCCATGTACATCAGGATTACTTTTATTGCAATTGGTATAATAGAATCATGCATTTTTTAATGTGCTTTTTTAATTGCTGTAAGTGTGAAGTTTCTCCAACGGCCATAAGATGGAGCCAGAAACCTGGTTTCTTTTTCCTTGCATTTCCTGTTTTGCCATATTGCCTGATCATCATTCCACTTGGATTGCTGTGAGTTTTGCAACTGTTAGCAAACTCCATTTACTGAACTTTGTTTATGATACTGGACTTTGTTT
>BHFT01064932.1:0-24686 GCA_004320025.1 Laticauda laticaudata | reverse complement strand
TCACTTTCTCAGCTTCCTCCTGCACATTCTTATCCAGATGAAAGCTTCTTTGTGGCGGCCATTGCTGACTGCCACTCTACCACTTTCAGAAAAGGGAGCTTTTCCACCAGCTGAGGAGGGGGGGTTGCGATTCCCCCAGACCCCTCCTGAGTCTCTTCAGTTACCTCTATGAGGTAACTATAGTCCCCAAATCCAGCTGGATCGGGGACACTCCAGCGGCGAGCGCAGCAGGAACCGCGCATGATCGTGGATTCCTGCCGCTGCCGAAGCCTTGCAAACTGGAAGTTTTCAGGCTGACTGTGTTCTAAGTGCTTCCCTTTCACCCAGGATGCCAGCCCCTGTGTATGCATATGCACAGGGGACAGGACGGAGGTTTGCTGTGCCAGGGGAGGAATGAGACCCTGTTCTCCCACAAAGTCTGCCGGCATTCAAATGGATTGTCTGCATGCAAATGGGTACTTGGAAAAAGTTCGATCTTTGAGGACAATTCTTCTGCTGCGCCTCTGCTTTTGTCAGCTTGGATGAAGCCAGGGCACCCAAGCTGCTGGTGGCAGCAACAGGAGCCATCAGGATGAACTTGGGAGGAGGGGGAAACCAACTGCAGCCACCACTGCTGGTACTGGAATTCAAGTTGTGGCTGCTTGTGATGGGGCCCCAATTGCAACTGGGGCCACCGGCATCACAGACTGTAATGGAGAAATGGTGAAGTCTGCGGTCACTGCCAGTTGCATCAGGGCCCTGATCACAGCTGCAGCCACTAGTGCCATTGGCTGAAGAATAGGAGAAAGCAGTCACAGCTCCCAGCACTGCCAATAGCATAAATCTCCATCCTCCCAACTTCTCCATCAACTGTTCCATGGACAGACTGCAGCCATTGGCAGGGAGCTTCCACTCAGTGAGATCATCCCATTTGGCTAGCTATATTGCTTTCCACTTGCCACCTCAAATCACATTGACCACTGAAGGGAGAAGGGAATCTTTGGTCTGCACTGCCTTGTCCACATTTGTTGTCCAGCAGATCTTTGGCCCTGGAATAGGGTATCCCTATTCGCTGTTCTAGCAACAGAGAAGCGACATGGCTCATCGACCCCTATCAATCCCATTTGAGCCATCCAAAGAGAAATGGTCCTACATGGGAAGATTCAACTTAAATCTACAAGGGAATGGAATGCAGGCAATGTCCGATGCAAACAAGAAGGCTTACTTCCTAATCTATTGTGATTCAGAACTCTACAAATTGACCAAGGCCCTCATTGCAGACAATCTGACAAATGAATCCTGGGATGAAATGCGCTGAAGGCACATTTTGAAATGCACTGAAGGCACAATTTGATCCTACCCCTTTGTATTTGGCAAACAGAAATGATTTCTACACTAGGAACCAAAAAGACAGGGAAACCATATGTGACTTCGTGGCTGCCTCAAGGAAACTATGGAAAAACTGCAAGTTCTCAAATGCAGAAGAGATGAACTGAGATGGTTTAGTCCTTGGATTAAAAGGTTTAACCTTGCAAAAGAAACTTTTTTTTCTTTTGGAGGGAGGATGTTTTGTTCAAGGAGGCTCCAGAAGAGCCTGTTCACGGAGGCTGTTCAAGGAGGCTCGAGAAGAAGCGAAAACTGCAGAAGCTTCTGACAGTTCAGCAGCCCGAGAAAAAAACAGCGGAAAAGTCCACACTATCCGCACTGCGAAGGGAACACCGGACAGTCCAACCTGTTCCAACAGCAGCAAAAGTGAAAAGGAAGATATCCATCAAGTTAAACCCAACAAGCCCAAATCCGCCAAGGAGAACAAACTTTGTGGAAGCTGCAGAGGAAACCATCCCCAGGCTACCTGTCAGTTTATGGATGCGATCTGCAGGCAATGCGAAAGAAAGGGGAACATCGCGGAAGCCTGCGTATCCACCCAACTATCGAACAGACCGACCCGCAGAGTATTTTCCCCAAACCTCAGGACAGATTCTCCAAGCAGACAATACAAGGGACGATGGATAAGCGGTGCGAAATTCAAAAAGCAAGATGGCGACCGGCTAGAAGAAACATACCACACTATCAGGGGGGTACGCTCACACCAGCGTGGCTCACACCAAAAATAAGGAATCAAAGAAGTTCATCACCAAGGTAAACATTGATGGAACCTTGTGCCCAATGGAAGTAGGTCATACATATCAATGATTTCCTGGACAGTCTGTAAAAAGATAAACCCCCACATCAATTGAAGCCAGCTCCTGCAACAACAAATAATACTAAAGGACTACCAAGACTACTGGATATTGGTTCTGGGAAAGTCTGCCGTGTGGAGTATGGAGATTTTAAAGAACCCCTACCACTGACCGTTGTGGACCAAGACCTCCCCAGCCTCCTAGGAAGAGAATGGTTCACGCCCTTACAAATCAGCTTTTCTGTTGTCCTCTCGACTACAATCGCCAAAATAGATGGCTACAATGACCTAGATGCATTGGAGAAGGAATTCCAGGAAGTTTTCAGCAGCGATCTGTGCAAGTATAAGGGGACCCCAATTAGTTTTAATTTAGATCCCAACATAGCCCCGATCAGACTGAAAGCCTGGAGAGTTCCGTTTGCACTATGACCAATAGTTGAAGATCAATTAAATAAGCTGGTAACTCAAGGGATACTAGAACCAGTAGACCATGCGAGGTGGGAGATTCCTATAGTGACCCCTGTGAAGCCCAATAGGTCAGTAAGAATCTGTGGAGACTACAGGAGTACCCTAAATCTCACGCTGCAACAGAGCACATATGTGGTACCTGTAGTCCAACAGCTGCACTCTTTGGATAAGGGTAAAATTTTTGCTAAATTGGATCTAGCACAGGCATACCAACAATTACCTGTGGACACAGCCACTGCAGAGGCACAAACAATAGTAACCCACAAGGGAGCATTCAAGTGCAACCGGCTGCAGTTTAGAGTTAGTGTAGCCCCAGGCCTTTTCCAAAGTATAATGAAAAGGCTGTTACAAAACCTGCCAGGAGTAGTTCCTTATTTTGACAATGTGATAATCTCGGCCAAAGACAAACTGCAACTTTTAAAAAGAGTCCACGCAGTATTGGAAAGGTTTCAAGAAGCAGGGTTCAAATTAAAAAAGGAAATATGTCATATCGCCATCCAAACTGTTGAATTCTTGAGCTTTTAAATTGACCGATCAGGCATCCGACCCACGAACAGTAAACTAAAGGCAATCAAAGAATCTCCCACCCCGCAAAATAAAGGGGAACTCCAAGCATTTTTGGGCTTACTAAATTTTCATAATATCTTCTTACCACAGAAGGCAACCATCGCAGAACCTCTCCATAGACTGTTGGATAAGGCTGCATCCTGGAGGTGCCCCCCCCCAAGATGCCTCATTTTTCAAAATAAAAGACATTTTAACTTCTGACACAGTCTTAATACAATACTGCGAAACCCTGCTGTTTCGGTTAACATGCGACACATCACCATATAGCGTGGGGGCAGTCCTAAGCCATCAACTACTGAATGGAAAGGAAGCCCCCATAGCATACTACTCTAAAACCCTTTCAAAAGCCGAAAGGAATTACAGCCAGATAGATAAAGAAGCTCTCGCTACTATAGCAGGAGTAAAACATTTTCACAAATACCTCTGTGGCAGACATTTCGAGTTGGTCACTGATCACAAACTGCTACTTGGCATTTTATCTGGAAACAAACCCACACACAATATTTTATTGCCTCGTATCTTAAGATGGACATTTTTCCTGGCAGTATATGACTATAGCCTTTTATATAGGCCAGGCAAGAACATCCCACACGCCGATGCACTCAGTAGGTGTCCCCTGCCAGGTCTAGTGGAAGATCCAGCTCCTGCAACACCTGTATTACTAGTAGAGTAACTTGAGCTGGGTCTGGTGACAGCTACAAACATCATGAGACTGACCAGCAAAGATAAAACATTGGCACGTGTTTTGAATTGGGTCTGGTGGGGGTGGCTGGATAAGTCAGAAGGGGAGTAATTCAAACCTTTTAAAAACAGGCAGCTGGAGCTGTCAGCATTACGGAGTGTCTGTTATGGGGAGACAGGGTAGTGGTACCGCAACCATGAAGGAAAAGAATTCTAGAATTACTACATGAAGGGCATCCAGGGATAGTAAAAATGAAAGCCCTAGCGAGGAGTTATATCTGATGGCCAGGGATAGACAAAGACATTGAAAATTGGGTGGCCACATGCTCACCATGTCAAGTATCCTGGCCGAACCCTCCTGCAGCCCCCCCCCTTAAATGAGATAAACCCTCAGCACCATGGGGTCACATACACATGGATTTTGCAGGACCCTGCCAGGGGCAAACTTTCTTAATCGTGGTCGCTGTCTATTCTAAATGGTTAGAAGTGGCCATTATGAGATCCATCATGATCGAGGCTACAATCAGAGTGCTGCAGAAATTATTCACCACCCACAGTTTACCTGATGTGCTGGTGTCAGACAATGGGCCACAATTCATGGCACAGCAATTCGAAAGTTTTCTCACCCAACTAGGAATTCAGCATGCCCTATCAGCACTGGCACACCCGGCATTGAACAGGCAGGCGGAAGAAATGGTCCGAACAACCAAAGAGTTACTAAAGAAATTAGCCTCTGGTGATTGGCAAGAGAAAATTGACAAATGACTGTTAATCTAACACGTAACTCCCAGAGCAGCAACCAATAGAAGCCCGGCAGAAATGCTTATGAACAGGAAATTAAGGTCTACCCTAGACAGAATCCATCCAAATTACACAAACGACAACCCCCTAGACTCCATAGAAAGAGACAGGACATTCACACCGGGAGACACAGTGTACACACACAACTACACAGGAGGGGAAACCTGGGTCCCAGCAAAAGTAATTGAAAGTACTGGACCTAGATTGTATAGACTGGAGGTAGAAGGGAAAAAACATGGAACAGGCACATAAACCAACTGCAAGGCCACCTAATTCAGCTCCAAATCAAACCCAAGCAACACAAAACACCCCCTGCAACAACAACACCCAGGAAGGATCAAACACCACAGAAACACAATTTATCAAGGGAAACCCCGAGTAAAACAACGGGAAACTTAGCTGCGGGGGGAGGAATCCAGTGCAGTACTTCTGAGGCCTTGAGCTCAATAGAATCACAACGCCCCCGAAAACTTTCCAGGCATTTCCAGGGGCGGAGTCTGGAGCAGTGGTAGACCTGTCCGTTCAGACTGCCACCTTGGGAACAAATGAACCACACAGGCCCGGTTGCACCCCCAGAAGCCCGGCCTACCTGGAAGATTATGTCTACTGCGTATGTGGCAATTGATCAGCTTGAAGCAAGAAGGGAGTGGTGTTTAAATATGCATGATGTTACATTTACATAAACCTATGTTACTTGCAAAGTGGAGTCTGACGAAAGACTCCACTTATTGGTTCAGCCACTGGTGGGAAGAATGAGTTCCCGTCAGTGGCTGAAGTGTTGGACAGCTGGCCGGGTTTGCTGGGTTTTTTGTTCTGATTGTAAATAAAGAGTTTTCCTGTAATCCTGAGTCCGGCTCCTTCCTCACCCATCTATCTAACAGCCTGTCTGTCTCAGATGTTCCCAGCTGGTGACTTTGGGTATTGGGTCTGTCTCAGGCTTCCAGTCAGCACACTTGCATTCCAAATTTCCCTCCCAGGCTTCCCTTACATTCCAATGCCTTTCCTCCTTGCTCCTGTTTCTGTAATCTATTGCAAGGAGGTCTGCGTAGCAAGTCAACTGTGACACTCTCCTTCAAAAAACAAAGAGCAAAGCCACCAAATAGTGGCAAAATCAGCTGTTCGTAGACCAAAGGAAAAGAAACTCATGTTAGTTCAGCACAATCTTATCTCCAATCTTTCCTTTTTGGGGAAGGTTGTTGAGAAGGTGGTTATACAGCAGTTCCAGATCTTTCTGGATGAAATGAATTATTTAGACCCTTTCCAGTTCAGGGTTCAGGCCTGAATATGGGACAGAAACAGCACTGCTTGTGCTTTTTGATGATCTATGTTGGGAGTGGGATAAGAGTAATGTGTTCATCCTTGTTCTTCTTAACCTCTCAGAGGCCTTAATATCTATTGTAGCTTCAAGGTTGGGAATGGGGAGCTCTGTGTTGTCCTGGTTTGATTCATTTCTCTGTGGCCACTCTCAGTTGGTATTGATAGGAAGCAACAGGTCCAGAAGCAGAACTCTACCACCTTCATTGTACACTGGATCTCTGTCTTCAAAGAGGAGGCAGAGGCAGGAGAAAAAAACCTATTAGAAATAAGCAGGAACATTGAAGGACAATATGATTTTGCTCCCTCTTCAACTTTGTAGTTTTTCCATTCAGCTTCTGAGGTAAATATGAACAGACACCAAGAAAGCATGTACATTTTGTGAATGTCTATAAATAAAAAATACTGTACTACTTTTAGAAACATATAGACTAAAAAAGTAAAGCATCGTGTCTCAAACCTATTTCATAGCTGATTTGCTTGATCTATAGACTGTGGCAACACCACTTTTGGTAAGGAAAAGAAAAATCACGTCGTATGATGGGCAAGTGTACCCAAGTGGCAACCATCTCGGCTTTGGCATGTCTGGCTCAGGTAAGATGCATTAGATTACAAAGTAACAAATAAAAAGAGATGGAAAATCAAAAGGAAATTAATTCTGATTTAGGACATAGATTTGTAGCATAAAATGGAGAAAACCTATTTTGCTTATGCTAAACAGCAAGAAAAAAAGTCAAATATTTAATTATATGAGAATAGAAAAACAATTATGAATATTATACCAGTTCAAGAAAATGGTAATTTTAACTTTATGAGGATGAAAAAAAGAACAGCTTGCCTCCTGAAGTTGTGGATGCTGCAGGTCTTCAGGAAAAGATTGAAGAACTATTTATCCAGAGGATGATAAAAAAAATCTTCTACAATTGGCAGGGGCATAGATTAGAAAATACCAAGATCCTTTCCAGCCCTATGGTCTTATGATTTCTATGAAAGAAAGTAGAATATTCTGACATTGTTTTGGTTCTTTTCTCTTTTAAGATTCCACAGGTGAATCTGCAAGAGAATTGTACAAACAATGATCTGTGAGTATATGCAGAGTGTCATCAATTTCTTATAACTTCAATAAGCTACCTAAGATATATGGATAAAAACTGCTTCAGTTTTTGGATGGAATAGATTTTTGGGAAAAGATTATAAATAATTGTAGGAATGAGCTGAACTGAGAACTTCAAAAATGTATTTTTAAACAATTCATTGCGAGTAAGAAAATAGAATTATGTCCCTCCTTTACCTCCACCAAGTAACATATTAGGTATAGAGAAGTGATCATTATAATTTAAAATATTATGTGATGACCCAGGGCGTGGCACAAAAGCAACAAAGTCACAAAAATAGATAAAATCCCTTTAATACCTCCAGCCTGGCCCCCAATGTCCAGTTATCCTCAGCTGGAAAAAAACTCTCCCAAGAACAGTTTTTAAAAGGAAGAAATTCTGTCTGAATTATAAATAAATTATAAATAAAAACCAACACAAACCATGCTGCAGCAATTAACAAGACAAGGAAGGATAAGGAATTGAAGGCTTCAAAAGATAATGAAACACACACAGTTTGGAGGATGCCAGAACTCAGATAAGACTTGAGAAACCAAAATAATGCATACTTTGCTTTCAGCAAGGAGCTGTGCGCAAACACCCTCTTTATCCTGTTTTCCCAACTGCAGCTAATTAAGGGAATTAGGACCTTTTTCTTCCCCGTAACCCACATTGCTCCCTTATCCATTCCTCCCTACATGCCCTAGGATGAAGAGGGGGTGGGCCTGGGTCTTACTCTGAATGCCCAGCCGGACTGTGCCCTTCTCCAGTTTCTTCCACAGCCACTGGAGCCACACTCCCACTCCCTGTCAGCTGTTCCACCTCTCCCTCGCAATCAGATTCCAACAGGGGCATGACATATTATAAATTTGTAAGATTGCTAACCTTATTTTTCCAACTGAAAAGGCCCCACATATCTCAAGCGGTACAAGGCTTAAAGTTGTTCACTGTCTGCAGTTCCTGGATAGACTTGCATGGCAGATGCATGGCTTTATTCTTCAAGCAGTAGAAAGAAGTGTCTATGGATTACAAAAAAAATTAAAGAATGGAAAAAATTAGACCACTTTCAGTCACTTCATGAAGTTTCATTAGATTGGTGCACACCAGAACATTGTTAGAGCAATTGCCTCCTCAGTCCAGGAAGATAGCTAAAGCAGACATCTGTGCAAGATATTCATACGCACACACACACACAAGCATATCAAAATGTTAATCCAAAGTATGAGACTTGTAGGATCATTAGATTCTTCTCAAGAAGATGTGATTTATATTTTTAAACCTGGTTGAAAATACCAAAGATCCCTTGTCCCTTGTTTTGTAGAGTCCTTCATGTTTTGGCACTCTTTCCACTTCTTTTAATATCTACATGAATCTGCCACCATGGTCTGAGGTAATAAATAGATAAATAAATAAGTATGCTGATGACACCCAGCTATATGTCTTCTGCTCATGGTGAGCTAAATTATGTTGTGACCTCTCTTTCATGGTGCTTGGAGCAAAGGTAGTATTCAGCAGGTTCTGAGCAGTTCTGTAGAACTGGTAGCTGAAATTTTGAGTAGTTCGGAGCACTGGCAAATACCACCTCTGACTGGAGATTTTACACTATCCTTCCCCTGCCATGCCCACCAAGCCACGCCCACAGAACCAGTAGTAAAAAAAATTGAATCCCATCACTAGCTTGAGCTATTAAAGGCTGGATGGGCAGTAATAGGTTGAAACTGAACCCTGGCAAGAATGAATGGCTTTGGGTTCTTTTCACCCATGGAGAACTGCAATCTCTAATCTTGGATGGAGTGGCACTGCCCCAGATAGACCCAGTGCTTAATCTGGGAGTTCTGGACCACAACTCCTGTTTGAGGAGCAGGTAGCAGTCATGGCCAGGAGAGTCTTAGCACAACTGTGGATTGTGCACCAGTTATGCCCTTTCCTAGACCAACAATCTCTGCTCAGAGTCTGACACCCTAGTCATGTCCCATCCTGACTATTGCAATGCCCTCTACATGGGGCTGCCCTTGAAAAGTAACTGGAAACTCCAATTGGTTTCAACATGAAGCAGCCCACAGGATTTTGTATATACTCAAGTATACACATATTCACCACTTCTGCAGAAGCTGCATTGATTGCCAGTTTGTTTCTGGGTACAATTCAAAGTGCTGCTTATCACCTTTAAAGGCCTACATGGCTTGGACCAGGTTATCTGAAGGACTGTCTCTTCCTAGTTACATCCTCCTGACCCACCAGAGTAGGGAGGCAGGGAATAAAACCTAGAACTACACCGCCTTCGGTCCGGTCTAAGTATAGTATATAAAATTATACATTACAATGTCCTACTTGTCAATGAATACTTCAGCTTCAACCATAACAATACAAGAGCACACAATAGATATAAACTCAAGGTAAATCACACCAAACTTGATTGCAGGAAATACAACTTCAGCAACAGAGTGGTCAATGTCTGGAATACTCTTCCTCATTCTGTGGTTTCTTCCCCAAACCCCAAAAACTTTAACCTTAGACTGTCCACTATTGACCTCACCCCTTTCCTAAGANGCACCAACATGCCTACCATCCCTGTCCTATTGTTTCTTTCTTATTTTTCTTATATGTATCCATTTCATGTATCCATAACTATGTTTATACTGATACCTGTTATCTTATAATTGCTTGACAAAATAAATAAACAATCAAACAAATAAATAAATAAAAATAAATATTGCAGATCCCCTCTCCTAAGGAAGTAAAAGTACGTCTAGGTGGACCTAGAAGAAGGGCTTCCTCCCTCCCCTTGGAACATCATCCCCACAGAGATTAGGCTAGCCCCCATTTTGATACTCTTTCACAAGGCCCAAAAGACCTGGTTTTGCCAATGGACAAGGGGAACCCAGAGTGGGATGGAGCCCACCAAGTGGCTTGTTTGATTGATTGTTGTCATGAAAGGGGTGGGGTTATTAGTTTTACCGTGCATGTGTGTGTACATACACACCCACCCACACATGTTTTGATTAGCATCTAGGCTATGTCATCGTACAGGTTCAAACACAATTACCAATATTACCAATAATATTCCAAACAAACAATTTAAAATGAGAGTAGGGTAAAATAGTTATATGATAAAATACAATAATTTAATACATAATTATGTAAAATAGAATAAAATGACATAAAATTATATTTCTGTATCACCCCTGAAATCTACCCAATCAGGCCCACAAATGCCAATCTCAGTTGGACCATTTTAGTCAAAAATTATGTTGTATTAAATGTCATTTTCTGATTCTGGCCACACATGAGGTATGTTGTTTTAATAATGGGCCTCCCACTGGGCCATGCATTTAATATGTAGATCAAGGTAGTTATCTCTCACCCTTTGTACAAACAGCAATCAAAAACATATGGGTTAGATCTTCTACTTCTTTGGCTGTTTTATTGTTGTATATTTCTATTTTTTTGCAAGCTACCTGGTGAGAGTGAATGGGTGGCCATATAATTTCTCTAAATAAAATAAAACCACAAAATACTGAAAGGACAAGCCATTTGTAAATAAACAAGAGTGCAAACCCCACTCTCTTCTAGCACTGATGATGTGGTCTAGTTGAGTAATGAAACATCTGTCAACTTCAAACTGAACCTGGCAGAAGCCATTTTCTTGTTTCACAGTTGCCACACAGTGTGGGAGGCAGGGACAAGGCTGGAATGCCTTGCTAGACATAACACAGAACTCTCTCATGAACTCTCTCTCTCAAGAGCATTTCCACAGGTGTCGGATGAAATCGGAGTGGAGTGGCTAAGAAACCTGCCAATTAACCTAACTGGACAATGTGACATGTGACACTTGCAGAGGGGTTCATTTACTATTTTAATTATATTGAAACCATAGGGAGCATTTATAGTTGGTTTTACACTTAATTGTGCCAATATGATGTTCCCAACAAAGAAGTCCTTTGAGGAAGATTCAAATCTCAGAGTTCTTATTTGCTTGGGTTTGTTAGTTGGAACTCTGACAACATCTTCAAGAAAACAACCACACTTAGATAGCTTCAAGGACCCTGCAGTTACAGTATTTGTTTGTAAACAAGATAGTAAAGATCCAGTGACCTCTTTTCAAAGCTGCTAAATTAAAACCATTTTCTGAGTTAGTGAAATGTCCAACATTATAAGGACCAGACTCTCCCCCCTTCAAAATTAAGTATGAACTCTTGAAAAACTTGTATTTCAAAAGGAATCTTTTATTGAAGAGGAAAAAAGTAAGTCAACATTCAAAACAGGGTCTGATAACCCTCAAGGCATGCAGCTCAGATAAAGGGAATTAGAACCCATCCCCATAGTCCAATATGGATTTCACCAATCTGCAGATGCAAACATGTTATTTTCCCATTGTCTCTGAGAAAGTAGATAAGGAGAGGTTCCCAAGAGTTTTCTTCCGGAGTTGGAATCTATATGGTCCCTTCTCTTACCATCTCTCCAAGAGGTAAGAATTTTCCAGGCATCTGAGGCACCAGGCAATGGTTATAAATCATGTAAAAGGTTAAGGCCCGGTCCCACTGGCCGACGGACGCAAAACGTATGCATAAAGGACACAGCGGATGAGCAAAATTTCGGGGGTGGCTTCTATCCGTTGTCATCCGCTCCAAAAGTGGTGAAAATTTGCATAAACAGAATGGAAAGGACGGAAAAGAACGGACGTGGGTAGTATGTAGCGGGGATGTTAAGCAGATGTTCATCAGAAGCCTAGTGGATGAAAGTGGATGGAAACGGATGACACCTCCGAAGGGGTTCCGGGGGAGAATTTCAAAGCGGACGCATAGCAGAAGGGGCAGATGCATAGCGGATGAAATGGATGCATCACGTACGCCTATAAGAAACAAAGGGGAGGCTACGCGAATGTACATCGGATGCAAAGCATTCACTGCGCATGTGGGGAGTATGAATTGCATCAGATCCATGGATAATAAAAGGATGCAGCACGCACACAGTCAGCATACAGGGGAAAGACGTGCTGCTACATACATCTTGCAGGAACACCATGGTTTGTCAGTCAGCAAGAAGAGGAAGCCCGTGGCCTACTCGTTCAAGCCCTGGAAGGTGAAGAAGGCCAGAACCAGCATCCCACCCCCTGGCACTGACTCTGAAGCTGCTGCTGCTGCTGCTGTGGTGGACCAGCCCCAAGGCCTCAAAGCCCTGCTGCTGAAGGCCCTGCTGCTCAAGCCCTGAAGGCCCTGCTGAATCCCCTGTCAGAGAGGAAGAGGCAAGGGAAGAAGAAGGGAGAGAGGAAACAGTACACTGTTGCCGAGGAGCATGAGGTGGAGTGCTGGAATGGCTGAGGGAGAACGAGTACCTCTGGAGAAAGGGCCACAGACTGTATTGGGGCACCAAGAAAGAAGCAGGCAGCTTGGAGAGCAAGGCAGAGAGCCTGGGGTACACTGCAGAAGTACTCCTTGGATGGTGGAAGCACATGCACATCTGGTATGGCAAGCTACACCTCAAGAAATCCGGGCAGGCTGTTGTCAAGCTCACTGACCGAGAGATGTACGTCATAGCCAAGTGCAGTTTCCTGGAGGGTAAGATCCGCCACCGAGGAGCAGCCCCTCTGAGACCCCTCTCCCTCAGACAGCCCACAGAAAAGCCAGTCCTCTTCCAGCCAGGAGCCAGCTTCCCTGTCCAGGCAGGTGTCTTCAGATGGCCCCACAGCAGAGACCCCCCCTGACAGCTGCACTCCCCATGCTGGCGGACTTGGAGGATGACACCTTGCTGTCACAAATGAGGAGAAGAAGCAGCAGCCACCAGAGGCCAACCAACCCCCACCCTCAGCTCCAGAGGACGCAGGCAGAGTGGAGGGCCAGGACCACAGTGTGCTGTTGGAAATCAGGGACACAATGAAGACCAGCACAGAACTTCTCTCTCAGCTGGCCCACTGCAACATACCATCCTCGACCGGAAGCCCTTCATCACCTATGTGAGCCAGACCCTGAGGGACCTGCCCGAGGCCCAGTACCAGATGAATGAAGCAGAAGATCACAGCACTTCTGCACAACCTCAAGGCCCAGCTGAATCTGCTCCTACCAGTCCATGTCTGCTCCTCCACCCCAGGCGATGTCACAGCCCTTCCACGGCTTTCAACAGCCCCTCACCT
The DNA here is from genome assembly GCA_004320025.1 of Laticauda laticaudata. Taxonomy (NCBI): domain Eukaryota; kingdom Metazoa; phylum Chordata; class Lepidosauria; order Squamata; family Elapidae; genus Laticauda; species Laticauda laticaudata. Next base: position 11,473 of record BHFT01064932.1, on the reverse strand, counting down.
ACCAAGGCTACGACTACCAGACTTCCCACAGCAGAAGCAGAACTTCCCAGTCCAGGCCAGGTTAATCAGATGCCACAGACGCCAGTCCTCACCTAGCTGCAGACCAGACAGCCCACTACACTCCTCCAACCCTTCCTCCACCCCATAAGCCAAGCCCGTCAATGGACAATCTGTCATCAGTTTTGGGCCTGACATCTCAAGTCCTTATGAAGGGCCTCTCAACCTCACGGGACTGAGTCAGCTCTCGGATAGCTTCCTGACACACCACCACATGTTGTCCCTCGGGGCAAGCACCCCAATGGTGCCTCAGACCAGCACTCAAGCCACAGTCACCTCCACAATCCCTGCCCGCTTAACAGCTGAGACCAATGGACTGACTCAGAGTGACTGAAGAATAGTGTCAGAGACTGAGTTGTTTACTTGTTAAGTTTATCTTTGCTTAAGACACTTTACTTGGTTCATTTTGCTATTTAATACAGTCATAAAGTTTACTAAGAAAGTTTTATCTTTGCTTAAGACACTTAATACAGTTTACTTGGTTCATTTTGCTTATTTAATAAAGTCATAAAGTTTACCTAAGAAAGTTTATCTTTGCTTAAGATACTTAATACAGTTTACTTGATTCATTTTGCTTATTTAATAAAGTCATAAAATTTACCTAAGAAAGTTAATGAAGGTTATCTTTGCTTAAGACACTTAGTTTACTTGGTTCATTTTGTTTACTTAATAAAGTGTTGGTGAAAACTTTGAAAAAATGGTTAAGCCTTTGCATTCTTGTGGAATAGATAAGGATAGTTGTGGGATAGATAAACCTCCAGTGCAACCATAGTGGACTGTAATGGTCCACCATCCAGCAATCCAAATGATTTTCTCCCCCTTTTTATAGAAAATATCGGTTTGTCCGTTATGGGCCTTCTACATACTCTAGACATCCTAAATATATGAGTACATCCCCAGAATACAAACGCTTTATCCGTTTTGAATACTTTATATACGAGATGCATACGCTACATCCTTTCTATTTCCATGCTACTAACGCTATGTAGATGTTCTGTGTACTTTTTGTTTCCTCCCTCTTTCCGTTTTCAGCTGCAGCAGATGTGAGTTTGATGGCCAGAGGATGCAGAGAGGATACAGCAGACGTTTAACGGATGATAACGGACATAGAACATTTGTTGCCTGTATATGTCACGGATGTACATCGTACGTGGCAGAAAGTTCATCCCTTCACAAAGTTTTGTGCAGTTCAAAACTTCTTGCGCAGATGAAATTGCAGTGGACGGATGCTCGACGGCTAGAGCGTATGAAACACATATGCAGTGAGTACACAACGGATGCATAGCGTTTTCCAATGGATGGCAAACTTTTTTTTACGTTTTATATCCTCTTTGCATCCGTAAGTGCAGTGGGACCGGGCCTGTACAGATTCAATGCAAGAATTAGGATATTTTGGTTACATCAAGCAGAAAAGAATTAACTGTATCCAACCCCCCCCCCTTTTCTTCCATTGAAGAATGGCAGATACACAGATCTGACAAACATGCTGCTTGGTGCATGAATCACTATGAGGTTTGTAGCTGCCTGTTTAAAAAAAAAACCCTCTAATTGAGAATGGTTGCCGTGCTCCAGAATCCATTGGTTCTGCTTGCTGCCTTTAAAAACTATGTCAGAGTAATGATTCACCAGCTTAACTGCTGATGCAACATAGTTCTAAATGAGTACAAGCAAATTTTCTGATACAGCACTGACTTGCCTTTCACGGAACAGATATTACATGCCCCAAAGGAAATTGTTAACTATAAACCTGATTAAAATGTGAATGATTATTGAGAAATATTTCAATTTCTCCAATAATGGATGTAATACATATATTTCCAGCTCAATACATGCACATATATAAACAACAAAGCACAGGAAATTTAACTGCAATCATGATGGTTATATCCATGGAAAACAGCAGGTTATTACAAGATTCTGGTTAAGCAGCTTGAGGGAAAATAACTAATTTGAAAAAAAAAATTACATTAATTACATGGGGCCAATCACTGAAATGGCAGCAGTTTATTACACATTAACATTTTAGCACTTCATTGGACATTGGCAGCATGAATGACGAGGTAGATCTCATAAGAGTATGGTAGTTTTTGAATTATTTTGCAAATATAAAAGCCTGTCCTTGAAAGTGCATTCTCTGGTAAAAAGTATAAGAAAAAGGCACTACTCTACCACCTTCATTGTAAACTAGACCTCTGTATTCAAAGAGGAGGCAGAGGCAGGAGAAAAAAACCTATTAGAAATAAGCAGGAACATTGAAGGACAATGTGATTTTGCTCCCTCTTCAACTTTGTGGTTTTTCCATTCAGCTTCTGAGGTAAATATGAACAGACACTGAGAAAGCATGTACATTTTGTGTATGTCTATAAATAAAAAATACTGTACTACTTTCAGAAACATACAGACTGAAAAAGCAAAGCATTGTGTCTTAAGCTTATTTCATTGCTGATTTGCTGGACCTACAGACTGTGGCAACACCACTTTTGGTAAAGAAAAGAAAAATCACGTTGTATGATGGGCAAGTGTACCCAAACGGCAACCATCTTGGCATGTCTGGCTCAGGTAAGATACGTTAGATTACAAAGTAACAAATAAAAAGAGATGGAAAATCAAAAGAAAATTAATTCTGATTTAGGACATGGATTTGTAGCATAAAATGGAGAAAACCTATTTTGCTTATGCTAAACAGCAAGAAAAAAAGTCAAATATTTAATTAGATGAGGATAGGAAAACAATTATAAATATTATACCAGTTCAAGAAAATGGTAACTTTAACTTTGTGAGGATGAAAAAAAGAACAGCTTGCCTCCTGAAGTTGTGGATGCTGCAGGTCTTCAGGAAAAGATTGAAGAATTATTTATCCAGAGGATGATAAAAAAATATGCAGGGGCATGTATTAGAAAATACCAAGATCCTTTCCAGCCCTATGGTCCTATGATTTCTATGAAAGAAAGTAGAATATTCTGACACTGTTTTGATTCTTTTCTCTTTTAAGATTCCACAGGTGAAACTGCAAGAGAATTGTACAAACAATGATCTGTGAGTATATGCAGAGTATCATCAATTTCTTATAACTTCAATAAGCTATCTAAGATATATGGATAAAAACTGCTTCAGTTTTTGGATGGAATAGATTTTTGGGAAAAGACTATCAATAATTTTAGGAATGAGCTGAACTGAGAACTTCAAAAATATATTTTTAAACAATTCATTGCGAGTAAGAAAAGAGAATTATGTCCCTCCTTTACCTCCACCAAGTAACATATTTGGTATGGTGATCATTATAGTTTTATAATATTATAAATCTGTAAGGTTGCTAACCTTATTTTTCCAACTGAAAAAGCCCCACATATCTCAAGTGGTACAAGGCTTAAAGTTGTTCACTGTCTGCAATTCCTGGATAGACTTGGAGCAGATGCATGGCTTTATTCTTTAAGCAGTAGAAAGAAGTGTCTATGGATTACAAAAAAATTAAAGAATGGAAAAATTAGACCACTCTCAGTCACTTCATGAAGTTTTATTAGACTGGTACACAAGAACATTATTAGAGCAATTGCCTCCTCACTCCAAGAAGATAGTTAAAGAAGATATCTATGCAAAATGCTCACACATATACACGCACACACACACACACACACACAAGCATATCACAATATTAATCCTAAGTGTGAGACTTGTAGGATTGTTAGATTCTTCTCAAGAAGATGTGATTTATATTTTAAACCTGGCTGAAAATACTAAAGGGCGGGCACCAACTTTAGTCACCAACATCAAGGACTTTAAATATTCAGAATAGTACAGATATCCAAACCCAACCTTTTTGAAAATGTCCATTCATTTTTTATGTTAATAATTATTCATAAAATTGTCACATTAAATATTTTTAGGTTCTCTATAGTCCTAAACACCATCTAGCCTTCACCTCTCTTGAAGCCAGCTAATTGTCCAATATATTCTGAAAACAGAACATTTTAATAGGATTTCTTCATAGCACATCTCCTCCCACGCACACACCACTTTCTTATTGATGCTACTGGGTATCAGATTATATTTGGAAATGAAAGTACACATCTGAAAGTGGGGACAGAATTTTAAAATCAAGATAGATATATTATGCATAGGATTGAGCAGCAGAAGTATGTCTTTTAAAATGCAACTATTGCACAAGGAACATATCTAATATATTAGACATATCTAATATCTGAATATTTTCCAATATTGAATTACAGAGTTTGAGGGAGTCTAGCTTTCTTATTTTTTATGTTGACCGAATATGCTTTTAGAAGGTTAGAAAGACATATCATTGAGCTGTTTTTGAATTCTGGCATTCAGCCTATTCAAGCAGCCTGAATGTTCTGGTCTCCAAAGGATGCACTGTAAAGCCCCTGTCACACTGCACCAACGGATGGAAAGAGGATGTAAAATGGAGAAAAACACTTGCCATCCCGTTGAGTTAACGCGATGCTTCCGTTTGTACTCATTCCATACGTTTTGCTTCCTCTATCCATCCAGCATCCGTCCATTGACGTTTCATCCGCTCAGAGGGTTTTGAGCTGCTCAAAACTTTTGCGTGGAAATGTATCCAATGCGTCCGTTCTGCATCCGCTAGGCATCCGCAAGGCATCCGTTCTGCATCCATTAGCATCCGCTATATCCACGAGGCATCGCTACGCATCCACGCACTCGATCCGCTCCAGCAGTAAACGGACCGCAGGGAGGACCGGAACGGACGCGGAACGGATGCAGAACTGATGCAGAACGATGAAGCGGATGCAGCTCGCAAAGAAAGCATTAAAACGGAAAAAACGTCCGCAGAGGGACCTAATCTCGGATATTAAGGATGTCTAGAGGATGCCTAGAGGATGCACACGTAGGGGAAACCTATATTGCCCTATAAAAGGGGGAGCAACTCACCTGGATCTCACTTTCAGTCCAGCAGCCCTGCTGTGCAGACCTCTTCAGTCTTCATCTGGATCTTGCTCTTCCACAGCATCCAGTCATGTCCACCATGATCATAACAAAAAGTCCTTTTGGCAGCCACCATCGTTCCTGCAACAGTGCGAAGCCATCTACAGGCTCTGTGAACTTTACTACGGGAAGAAAAGGAGGCGGCAAGAAGCGTCTGGGTCTTGAAGATGGATCAGGAGAAGAGCAGAGTACGGACTGCACAACAAGCGGATGGTGGGCTTCAGGAACGAAGACCTCGTGCATTCCAGAACTTCAATGAGATGCCTCCAGCCATGTTTGACGAAGTTGTGCAGCGGCTGACACCCAGGTTGACCAAAGCAGAGCACCAACTTCTGGCCCAGCCTGGACCCTGCTCAAGGTGCACTGACTCTGGCCACCTGGCCTACAGGACCACATACAGGAGCATGCAGTACGCCTGGAGGGTGCCACATAACACCATCAGCATTGTGGTCAGAGAGTGGTGAAAGCCATCATCGAAGATACATGAGGAGCTCCTACACTGCCCCAACACTGAAGAAGCTGGAAGAAAGTTGCAGAACAGTGGTATCAGAGGTGGAACTTTCCACACACCGTTGAGCCATAGATGGGAAGCACGTGGCCTGACAAAGCTCCAGCCAAGTCAGGGTCACTTATCAACAACTACAGGCTTCTTCAGCAATCATCCTCTTGCCATGGTCGATGGCTGATCATGTACATGTTCATGTACAATCATGCTTCAGGAAACGGGTCAGCGCTCAGATGCCCAGGTATACAACACAGTCACCTCAGGAGGGGCGGAACGCAACTCATCATGGGCTTCCCAGATCCAGACCCACTGCCCAATGACACGCAAGATGTGCCATACTTCATCGTGGGGATGACGCCTTCTCCCTCAGAACCTACCTCATGAAGCCCTACACCTCCAGATGCCTCACCTGAGAGAGGAATCTTCAAACTACAGGCTTGTCCAGGGCAAGGCAGGTGGTGGAGAACGCCTTGGCATTCTGGCCAACAGGTTCGCAGGTACTTCCTCACCACCATGCAGCATCGCCCCACAGACCATGAGGAAGGATTCGTGGAAGTTGCTGCCATCCTGGACAATCTCATGCGCACCCACTACCCAGTCTTGCAGAACAGGCTCGTGGACCTCGCAACAAGCAAATGGGGACATGGAGCCTGGGGAATGGAGCAAGGGCAAAACGCTGATAGACCACTGAGGATGTGCAAGGCCCCAACAAAGCCTCACGTGAAGGGAAGAAGCAGCGAACCTCCTGAAACACTGGTTGCAACTCCGCCAGCTTGGAGCAGTGGAAATGGCAAGACAGGATGACTAGATGTTTAATGGATGCTTGCTTCAGCTGTCTCATCACACAGTGAGGAATTGGGCCATGTATTTGGGTGGGCCTACAATGAACAGGCCATTTAATAAAGGAGTTGTAGTTTATGTTGACATGTGTGGATCCAATGATTAAATTGTTATTGATAATGAAGGGCCATATCGGTGTGGCACCTGGGAGGGTTGGACCATACAGTCCCACTATGCTTGCACTGGAGGTTTTATCTATCCCACAGCTATTACCCATTCCAAAGGTATGCCTGCCCACCCCCACTGCTATGCCTTACCCATCCTCACAAACATGCAAAGGCTTACAACCATTTCTACAAAGTTTCCAGCCAAGACTACATATAAAAAAAGAAATGAGGCAAGTGGTGAATCGAAGAGATAGACTCAATTAACAACAAGCTATAAAAGAAAAAATAGACCCAGTCAAGTGCCAAATAAAGCCACAGTAGCCAGCTAGCCAGTCTCCTGGCACCTCGCCTCTTGGTCGCTCAGTCTCGGGGTGGAAAAGGGTCCAGGTGCTGTTGGAGGTGCTGATGGCTGGAGTGTTTGTCTGAAGCCGCCATTGGGCGGCAGCATCAAGCAAAGGTTAGCGACACGCAGAAGCACACCGCCAGAAGCATGCATGCATCAGCTCCTCCAGAAGCAAGAAAGCAGCAGAAGCTCCAGCCCCAGAAGAGCGAGCCCCGTGCTAACAGAAGCCCCAGCAGAAGCAGGAGTGAGGGCCAGGGGGCGGGATGGTAGCGCCTGTCTCCTCTTGCCAGGAACTGGCAGCAGATGGCTGAGCATTTCTGTTCTTCCCCATGGTTGTGGGGCTGGCTCTGGCAGGGGAGGCTGGCAGGAAGCCAAGGCTGGCAGGAAGGCTTGGCAGGCAGGCAGGCACAAAGGAAGGCTGGCAGGAAGGCTGGCAGGAAGGCTGGCAGGCAGGCAGACAGCAAGGCTGGCAGGCAGGCAGGCCACCAAGGCTGGCAGGAAGGCTGGCAGGCAGGCACCAGGCTGGCAGGAAGGCATGCACCAAGGCTGGTCTAGCAAGGCTAGCAGGCGAGGCTGGCAGCAAGGCTGCAGGCAGGCAGGCGAGCAAGTGCTGGCAGGGAGGCAGGCCATGGAAGGCTGGCAGGCATGGCACCAAGGCTGGGCAAGGAAGAGACTGGCAAGCAGACAGCTTGCAGGGAGGCTAAGGCAGCAAGGCTGCAAGGCAGGCAGACAGCAAGGCTGGCAGGCAGGCAGACAGCAAATGGGCTGCAGTGGAGGCTGGCAGGAAAGGCTGGCAGGCAGGCAGGCACCAAGGCTGGCAGGAAGGCTGGCAGGCAGATGGCTTGCAAGGGAGACTGGCAGGCAGGCTGGCAGCAAGGCTGGCAAACAAGGCTGGCAGGCAGGCAGACCAGCTATGCTGGCAGGGAGGCTGGCAGAAAGGCTGGCAGGCAGGCAAGCACCAAGGCAGCTGGCAGGAAGGCTGGCGGCAGACTGGCTTGCTGGGAGGTTGGCAGGGAGGTAGACAGCAAGGCTGGCAGCAAGGCTGGCAGGCAGGCAGACAGCAAGGCTGGCAGCAAGGCTGGCAGGCAGGCAGACAGCAAAGCTGGCAGGGAGGCTGGCAGGAAGGCTGGCAAGGCAGGCAGGCACACAGGCTGGCAGGAAGGCTGGCAGGCAGACTGGCTTGCAGGGAATAGACTGGCAGGCAGGCTGGCAGCAGGCTGGCAGCAAGGCTGGCAGGCAGGCAGACAGCAACGCTGGCAGGGAGGCTGCAGAAAGGCTGGCAGGCAGGCAGGCACCAAGGCTAGCAGGAAGGCTGGCAGGCAGACTGGCTTGCTGGGAGGCTGGCAGGGAGGTAGACAGCAAGGCTGGAAGCAAGGCTGGCAAGGCAGGCAGACAGCAAGGCTGGAAGGGAGGCCTGGCAGCAAGGCTGGCAGCGAAGGTGCAGGCAGGCATGCAGGCAGGGCAGGTAAAGGCATGCTCAATCCGTCTGGCAGCAGGTCTTTCCTCTGAATGGTGACCTGCTTCCGAGCTGCTTCCCTTTATATCCGTGGGGCTTACACAATGCATCCTCCCAGCATGCGCAATTAACGCTCGGGCATCTGTTAGGCTTCCGCCTGTGCATCCGCTAGGCTTCCGCTGTGCATCGCCGCTTCATCCGCTGTGCATCTGCTCTGCATCCGCTGTATCGTTCCGCGGTCCCACTTTGCTGTGGCCCCTCGGAAGCCTAGTGGAATGTGCCATCCGCTCCCATCTGCTTCATCCGCAAGGCTTCAGTTCCGCATCCGCTTTCCATCCGCTCTTGTGTCCTCCCCGCGTCCGTTCCTTTCCGTGTTATTCGCTCTGGTTATGCAAATTTTTGCCCCTTTGAGAGGCAGATAACAACGGATGGAACATTTTTCTCATCCGTTGTGTCCTTTTTACTAACGTTTTGCATCCGTTGGGCAGTGTGACAGGGCCTTAAACTCCGAAGGATGCATTCAGGATGGCTGGAGCAGACACAGATTCAATACCAGAACTCAGAGAGAGAGCTCCTAGGAAAATAACAGAAGGACTAGCAACTTCTCTTTTGGTTGCTTTGGATAGCACTCAGGAGTACATTGAAACTAATGTTAGGAGTTAATGCTACGAGTATAAAGAAAGCCACTGGAAAAAAATGCAAGTGCCCAAGTCCTGTGTTTGGCCTGCCATCAGTCATGGAGAATGGGAGTGAGTCTCGTTCCCCTTAAATCTGCTTATCATCTCATAAAATCCTATTTAAAAGTTCTGTTTCCAGTATACATTGGATAACTGGCTTGGGGTGGGATTCAAATTTTTTAACAACCGGTTCTGTGGGTTTAGCTAGGTTTGTGTGGCCATGTGACTGGGTGGGCATAGTTGTTGTTTTTTTTGCAGCACCCCCCTCCTGTTTATTTTTTTTCTTCCTGGGCCTCGGAGAAGCCTCTGGGGGGGTCATTTTGCTCCCAGGAAGCTTCCCTAGGGCCTCGGAAGGCAAAAAATGGAGCACCCTCTGTGCTCCATTTTTGGGCCTCCTGTACCTCAGGGAAGCCTCCTGGATATAAGACAGCGAGGGAGATCCTTGCACATCTGATCATCCGAACAGCTGATCGTCAGGAGGGGGAAAAAAAGAAATATCTTAAGGAGTGACTGGGCGGGGGAGAATGCAGCCAGCAGTGTCAGACATGTGTATGATGTTGTGCATGCACGATAAGGACTGACTGGGCAGAGAGGGGAGGATGGAAAGGGGCGGGCCAGTTAGGGGCATGATTTGCCAGTTGTCCGAACTGCGCAGAATCACAACAACCGGTTCTATAGAACTGTTCTGAACTGGTACAGTCCCACCCCTGAATTGGTGCTTTCAAAAGAGATAGAGTTGTACAATCAAGATCATTTGGGATTTTGATTGCTTCTAATTTACTAATAAATGTATTTGGATAGCATGAAGTAAATAAACAACACAATATATAACATTTGAATCTCAGGTATCACCAATATGCTGATGATACTCAGCTCTATGTCTTGGCCCGTGGTGAGTTAAGTGTTGCTGTGTCTTCCCTCTTGCAGTGCCTGGAGGCTATTAGGGGCTGGATGGGGAGCAATGGGTTGAAACTAAACCCTTGCGAGACCCAATGGCTCTGGGTTTGAAATTCATTCACTCAGGGAGAATTGCCATCTTTGGTCTTAGACACTACCCCAAACAGACCCTGTGTGTAATCTATGGGTTTTCCTGGACTCACAACTCCTGCTCAAAGAGCAGGTGGCAGTAATGGTCAAGAGGGCCTTTGCACAACTGCGGGTTGTGCACCAGTTATGCCCTTTCCTGGACCAGTAGTCCTTACTCAGTCACTCATACCCTAGTTGCTTCCCGTCTTGCTTATTGCAACACGCTTTACATGGGGCTGCCCTTGAGGAACATCCAGAAGCTCCCATTGGTGCAAAATGTAGCAGTCCACGTAGCTTTGTGTACATATTTCACCTCTCCTGCAGGAAGTGCATTGGTTGCTCATTTGCTTCTGGGTGCAATTCAAGATGCTGGTTGTCACTTTTAAAGCCCTTCATGGCTTGGGACCAGGTTACCTGAGGGAACTTCTCTTGTCAGTCACATCTACCTGACCCATTAGAGTGGGGAGGCAGGGAATGCTGCAGATCTCATCCCTGAGGGAGATACACCTGGTGGGATCCAGAAGAAGGGCATGGTGGCTCCCTCTCTCTGGAACATCATTCCCCCAGAGATTAGAATGGCCCTCTCTCTAATACTCTTCCAGAAGGTACTGAAGACCTGGTTCTGCCAGCGGGCCTGGGGAACCCAGAGCGGGATGGAGCCTATCAAATGGCTCATGTGATCTGTTGTCATCAGGGTGGGAGTGGGGTGGGAGTTGGGGGTGATTTTTTTTCCAGATTTTGTTCTATTGTAATTTATTAATTTATATGATTCTTTTTGTTAGTTTTTATTGTTTTTTATTTTAAATATAGTTTTACATTCTGTAAGCCACCTCAAGTCACCATGGGCGAATAGGTGACAATATAAATTCAATAAATAAACAAATAAACAAACAAACAAATAAATAAATATCACAGATTTCCTCAAAAGCAAAATGCTTTCAGTGGAATATTTTCATATATCTGGGTTATTAAGATAAGAATAATCATCTAAATAATAATCTGATTATGAGAATAAAAAAATCAACCCTCTATTTCTATTGACATTAATATTTTCTTGAACTCCTTTTACTTCCAAAGCTGTTCCAACACAAACTGGGTCCATCACTGGTACATCTGGTAAGGTTAATGGGAAAAGATTCCATGTCATTTATGATGCTTTGAATTTGTTGAGTGAACTTCTTTACTTTTAATATATAAAATATGATAATAGAAACAATACAAATATGAACTCAAATATAAACCATAACAAATAGAATATTAGGAATACTTCTCCACACATATGCACGATCAAGGGAACTGGATATGTATAGCATAAAAAAAAAGGATTGGGGTGACACCTGTCTTCCAGTACTGACACCTTCCAATACTGACATGACACCTGTCTTCCAGTACTTGAAGTGCTGTCACAGAGAAAATGTGGTCAACTTAAGCCCATGTCACACTGCACCAACGGATGCAAAGAGGATGTAAAACGGACAAAAAAGCTTGCCATCCGTT
>BHFT01064931.1:0-12598 GCA_004320025.1 Laticauda laticaudata | reverse complement strand
AAGCATCGTGTTAACCAATGGATGGCAAGTGTTTCTCTCTGTTTTACATCCTCTTTCCATCCGTTGGTGCATTGTGACTTTATATTGTTTGAATTCAGCTGGCCTTTCTGGTCCATCCATTCCTTCATGGCCATCAGGTACTTACCACAGTTCCTACTGGGCATAGGATAGAGAAGTAAAATTGGGTATTAGTGAGGATGCTTTTTCCCAAAGCAACAGAGCAGATAGTAAACAAAATGAAGGAAAGGGTTAATTATTATTATTTCCACTCCTACATTAAATCTTTTTAACCATTAGTAATGACTAAATTAGGGCAACAACTGATCGTCCATGTACCATCCATTTTTTCTTTTTCAAGATGCAATTATGGAAGGCCTGTTCTGGATATTGGTAAAATCTATCCCAACTCAGAATAGTATCAACACATATGTGCATTATTGGTGTTTCCAGAATCAACTTTTATTATAGTATAAGATTCCACTTGAAATTTTCCTAGATTTTCCTATCATTTCTTTTCTTTTCTTCTTTTCCCCTACTGCCCAAAATTCATTAAGCAGGAAAAGAAGAAAGTCAGGACAAATAATTTTTTTGGCAGCCATCCATCTAGGGGCATTTTGAGACTAGACTTTCTGAGCTTCATCAGTGTTATGCCATCTGTTACTTCAGTGCCATTTGGGGGGCTAAATGCATGGGCGGCACAGTGATAACAGCATAATAAAAACATTTTGATAACAATTGTGTAAGTGTTTGTAAGTGTGTGTGTGCGAGCATGGGTACACATAACTGTTTGGTCAATTCTTCCTGACCTCAGAAAATTCTAACGTAATTATGTATTTTAGATATTGTCCACAACAATGTAGCACTACTATATGAGCTCTTAATTCATTTAAGCTGGACCAGAAGGGAAACATTACAATGTCAAAATCAACACCATATCAAGACAGTGTACCTTCCTTGATCTGCGCCATGTCAGTTTTTCATGCTGACATCTCGCTGTTATTATTTTGATGGAAATTAGTAGAACAATTCTGATATTTCAAGCATCACTCACTCAGCTGGCAGTGCAGCGGCTTTAATCACTTGCCTGGGAAACCTGTGTTTGGTCACTAATGCATTAGAACATTGCTAATGACACAAAGGTATGACAAGATAAGCATGGCCTCATCATGAATGAATGATTACACCAAAGCAAAGTGGCAAAAGTAATTATAGAATCACATAGATTGCTGGCCCAAAATTGACGGAGACATCAAATTTCATGTACCGCTAAAACAAGATTGAGATAACCTTCTGTTCTGGAAAAGCAGTAGTCATAGCTCATATGTAATGCAGCTGACATTTGCTTCTGCTATTGTTAACCAATGGAGCAGCTACACAGCTACAACAATAAACATCAATTTTTCCTGTGGTTAAATTAGACACATTAGATTAAATGAGCCCTCGTGCACTCTCCTCTCTTTCTTTCTCTCTCTGTGTGAGTGTGTTATGTTAGACAATGCAACTCTATTCGATATATATATTATGAGTGTATATAATATTATATATATATATATATAGTAGCATCATATTATATTATCATATATATTATGTAGGTATATATATGTTTTTTCAAGCCTTTCGCGGGTCCTACTGCATGTGTAAACTGTTTAGCTTCCTTCGCAGGTATTATCCCACGTCCATTCAACGTTTCAAGCAAGAATCTCATCTGTGCATCCTCGCCAGCTGTCTGTAATGGAAGTGGTTCTCAATAATTATATATAACTAGGTATTATATATATATATACCTTCATATTATTATATATATATAAATTTATATATATTATCTATATATATATATATTTACTATACTAATATATATACACAATCACACCAGTACATTTCACAACACAATATCCTCTACTTATGTGGCCTCTGTGATGGGGTGGGTGGGATGGGTGGGGTGTATACGCGCGCTGCGCAGCGAAGGAGGTCTGGAACAGGCTGTTCAAAGAAGATTATCACAACCAACCTAAATTCTGTTTTATTAAAGCACTCTGTTGATCCATTTATAATCCGAAAGAGGCTTTCAATATCTGATAGAACTACAAAAAAATGTATGGAATTATCATAAACACTTGGCAAGTGTGTTATTTTTAAACATTGCTATATCAAGACACTGGCTTGTTTAAATAATAATATGAAGAGTCTGATCAAACCTAATGTATTAAGGGAATGACAAGTCCTTATATACGAATTTAACTTTAATCTTTATCCAAATATTTTCTAGAGGGAAAGCTCCTCGCCTCTGAAAAGTAAATGAGATTACTTTGCTTCTATTCCCTGTAAATAATATCCAAAACCTTTGTTTTTCTTTACCTACGGGGAAAAAAGAATATTGTATTAATATTTTGCAATAATGGAACATTATCATTTTCATTCAATTCACTTTACCATAAAGCATGGAAACATTTCTTCCTCACTACATATGATTATTTAATTTTAGTTCATTAGGGGCCAATGATGAACTAAATCACAACAGCAGAGCTCCAAAATGCAAACATTTCTATTTATCTGTATTTTAAGTGCGCTAACATTGTAAGACATGTTGAGTCACACACCCATGAACATCATGACTCAGGGGTTTCCAAGTAAGTTTACAAGGTCTGATTTCCCCCCATGGGACAGAGATAACAGTGGGACATGGTTTTTAGCTTCCTAGAGGCTGGGTAGGAGGACTGGCTGGCTGTTGAAGTGGGGGAGACTGACAGGGTAGTAGTTAGAACAATGAATTAATGAAACAACTTACCCGCAGACTTGTGGAATGCTCCAACACTGAAGTTTTTTACAAAGATGTTGGATAACCATTTGTCTGAAGTGGTGTCGGGTTTCCTGCCTAGGCAGGGGGTTGGACTAGAAGACCTCCAAAGTCCCTTCCAACTCTGTTATTCTATTCTATCTCATGCCCAAAATAACATAAGACAAATCAGCATCCAGAGATACAGAATAACAGCCATTTTGTTTTTCTGGATTGAGATGGGATAAGGATTCAACAAGGCCTGACAAAGAGAAACAAGTTTCACAAAAAGCATTAGATACCAGTTTTCTAGATGAACAATCAATTAGGCATTTTCTGTGTAACAACCATTTTAGGCATTTTCTGTTTGCATATCTTTGGCATACTTTAGAGTAGCGGTTCCCTAGGGCACCAGGGAGTGGTTCCATGGAAAGATGTTTTTCTATGGACTGAAAGGGGCGTGGTTTTGCATGCTGCTTGCATCCGACAGATGGGGCTTCCTTCACTTTTTTGCACAGCCCAGTTTCTTGTATGCCGTGGCCCAGTGCCAGTTCATGGACCGGGAGTTGAGGACCCCTGCTTTAGTGATCTCAACTGTTGATTCAAGACCAAGCTACATAAAAGAGGATATATTGTCAGAGCATAACTCAAGGTAGTTTACTCTACAGCTACAGAAATTTACCATTGCTGTAAAAAAATCATAATATTAATTGTATTGTTGATTCTTTTAAAGAAATTAAATGGAAAATGCCAATATTAAATCTCTATAGAAATCATCATGGAAATATTTGTTTAATTATAGATTTCAGAACTTCAGGATGCATTCAAAAGAGGTGCTTTACAAAGTTCATTGGCAGAAGAGAAGCCCCTCTCCTTAGTATTAAAGCAGCCATATCTTTTGGGAGGTTCATGTACCTTTGTTAAAGACTTTTCCCAGCTGTCTGCACATAATTGTGCATGTCCCAGACAATGCTTTCTCTGGAATGCTACATGATACATGCATGCATGAACGTAGAGTCAATCAGAGAAAGCTTGGAGAAGCCATGCTGAGCTACTTTGGGGGGATGTGGTTGTCTTAGTGTTTTGAATAGCATGAAAAAAGGCCATGCAAAGCATCTTTCCCAAAAGTTTGCAAAATGTATAGCTTTCCAAGAAGGTAAATGCATATTCAATGGGATTCATGAGATCTGCAATACACAGAAGATATTTAGTTCATGAGCTAACTGCTCTAGGGATGCATATGTCCTCAACCTAATCATATAAATTTCTTGGAAGCCATTTTTACATTTTCCCATCAATGGGAAAATTTGTAATCAAAATCAGATTTGTAATCAGTTCAGACGTGGCCTGAGTGGCATATCTGCTCTGGTCTAGTGGTAGCCTTAGACTGAACCTAGCAATTATAAGAGGCTTACTTGTGAAAATTCCCTGACTTCATTAGACTGCTTGTTGGAATTTGTTCTCAAATTGTCTTAGACACTGTCATTGCCTGACTCTTCACAACAGCAGACATTATAGTCTGATTTATGACTTCACAAGCAACTATGATTGTAAGTAGATTTGATTTATGACTAGCCCAAAGTCTTATTAGGCTGTGAAACCTCTGGCATGCAACCCATAAGACAATATCTTTAAGGATTTAGGAGCTGGATGAGAAAGAGGTTTGCCATCTCAGATGAGAGGGAAAACAGAAGATAAATTACCATGGAATAGCTATACAAGATCTGAAAAGTGTAGGCACCATTAAGAAAGAATCTGAAGGAACAATAAAAATTGTCATGAAGAATTAATTCAGGGCTAATAAAGCATTCTTTCCCAAACTGATACTTTCTTGTACTTGACAAGCTAGGCCTAAATTCATAGAATTATAAGATTGTTTGGAATGGGAAGGTAGCAGCCACATTTTATTTGGTTATCTGATGAGCCTTGATATCTGTTGAACTATATTTTCAGAAAAGTAAATATATTTTTTTGTATATTATATATACATTATATATGCATAATATCATGGCAACAAAACATTTTTACATTGCTTTGTTAACCCTAGAAGCTATTCTTCTAGAAAAACAAATTCCATAAACCCCTAGTTGCCCTACCCTTGAGTGAAGTATGGAATTGCAACTCTAGAAGATCTTTTCCAAAACTCTTATCATCCTGACCACCAGTGGTACTAGGAGTAGTGATAACAAACAAGGCACTTCTTTATTCCTCCCTTTGACTATATCTGCAGTTCATGCTTACATTGCTCCTGTCCTGTGTGTGTATACTAACTTAAGCTTAAACCGGTTTTAGAAAAACCTGTGTCAACCGAAATGATTTCCCAAAAACATTAAAGGCTTCAGTCCAGACTGCTGGCAACCCCAAGAAAATTGCTGGACAATTTTCTTGCTTCATTTCTTGTTCACTTCTATCACTTCATCTTTTTTCCCTTCCTGTGGATGGGATTTTATTTATTTGTTAAATATATTTGCCACCCATCTGGAGTGGTGTGATAGCCTAGAGGTGGAGCTCTCACCTCACAATCAGGAGCTGTGAATTCGATCCTAAATAGAGGCAGATATTTCTCTCTCAGGATACACTGAGAATGTATCTGCTGAACAAAACTCCACACTGGAGACAGGAATGGCATCTGGCCATTAAAACACTCTGCTAGCTCCATTCAGTTGCCGAGATTCACCCCGCAAAAAATTATGGAGTCATTAAATGAAGATGATGATTTGCTGCCCATCCCAACCACAAAATGATGGTGTCCAGCTGAGCAAGTGTGGCTGACAGAACCTTTATACATTTCGTTATTTTCTTATTAACAAGCATGTGTGTGCACATACACACACACACACACACACACACTCCAACCACAATATTAAAGCAGACAACAGTCAGAGAGACTGCTACTCATTGTGATGTTTCATGGAGAAAATCTTCCATTTCAATATTTTTTTTAAAAACATGTAAAGTTTTTGAAATAAAATATGCTATTTTACTACAACAAAAAACTGTTGAACAAATATATTGAGGGTGGGCATCCATAATTCAGGACAAAGTTGTGAAAATAAAACTGATTCTCAAGGGGCAACACTGCAATGCAGGATAGTGACATGCCACAAGGTGACGAGGATGTTCCTCATAAGGAGACATGTTCTCCAGAGGGTGAGGTAACTGAGAGATGAGACATTTGCCATTTTTGCTCCAGACATGGCTACAGCCTTTAACAGACACTCAGTTCACACTTCTTTTGTTAACACCTTCAGAAATTGCCTATAGACTACTCTAAAAAGTTAGACACCTGCAGAAGAAAAATACCAGGTAAATGCCTTCAGTTCTTAATATAAGAAAATAAAACTGTGCCTTTACCAGTATTAAGAACTCAAAATAAAGAGAAAAAGTAAGACAAGGATTTGGCTATAGGATGTTTTAAACCAATTAAGGGCTCAGAAAATTGGATTTTGAATATTAAGATTTTGAAATGAATTTTTAAGAAATAAGTGCATTTTCAGGGAAAAAAAATATTTTTTATATTGGAGACATAACAAGATAAATAACATATAATGGCATTCAGAGATATTGTGGAGGAATGGCAATGGGACTTAGAATCAACAATATCAGTTATGTTGTATGTTTTTATGAATATTCTGTTCCCAGAAGAACCTGTTACACCAGAAGCTGTTCTTACGGAAAATAATTTGGAACAAAACCTGTCTGACATGATTCTAAAAAACAACCAGAATTCATCACTGGATATTCATTAAAAAGTCAGATGAGGCTCTAAAACGTAATAAATGTGCCAATTTAAGAGAGTAATTGGAATAAATTCTTCCTAATGGACTTACAAAAGAGGTACCAATAAAGGAGAATATATGTAGCTCAGGGTTGAAATTACAAAAGAGGTTTGTTAAAGTTTTGAAGAAATTTGAGACAAGTGATAAAGATCATTTGAATGGATTAAGAGGAAGATTGTTTTGTGTGTGTGTGTAAAAAGAAGAAACATAAAGTTGGATTATTTGATCAGGGATAAAATCAGATATGCTGTGTTTTGGGGGAGGTTCTTTCTAGACTTGCTGACATCTGAATTGAAAAGATCCTGTGTGCTGGTTTTGCTGATAGTTCTAAGTCAAGATATGGAGTGATGAGTTTTAAATTTCTTAACGAGTTACATTTACTCTATTTGGACTTTTTATTGACCCTAGGTTGGAAAATATGTTGTTTATTGGACCTGCTCATAATTAAGAGTTGAGTTATGGAATGAAGAGGGTTTTTTAAAAAAATATTTGCTACTATGACGTGGTAGTAAAGATAGGAAGAGATAGTAAAATTGTTCATACTGATCATGAGTTTGGAAAGTTATTTTCTTGGGGAAGGAGGACTCTTCTCTTTTTCTTTCCAATTTGCATTCTTGTATATTTATATTTTACCATTTTTATTTTCTTTAAATGCAAATTAACTCTTATTATTGTAGTTAAAACTTTTAATAAAAATGTTATAAAAATACTGAATTCATAAGGTATACAAATATCAGAATACTTAAAATATAAACCTTATATCAGTCACTTTATTACAATTACACAAAACAATTAAATTCTAATAATTCCTTCCTTACTTTATTTTGTGTACTTCCTTGTATCTATCATGGTCAACATGATGTCAAACACAATTTTTGTGTTGTTGTTTTTTTTGCTGCTAGTATGAATTTTTTTTGCTGCTAGTATGAAATATTAGAATCTGTATTTGCAGATGGATAACTTTCATCTGGAGCAAAGGAGAGTTTTTGTTTTGGGGAGTATCAAGATTCTGTTATTATCTCTATAAAGAAGATGATAGAGTAGAACATGGGCAGTGTTTTTAAACACAGCCCCATAGGGGCTAACCCTTTCTGTTTTTATATCTGCCTTCAAGGATTAGTGAAAGAAAGATGTTAAAAGTGCAATACTCTGAAGAAAGAACCAATTCAAGATAACTGACTGCCAAGAGAGTCAGACAACCAGTTCCCACCTATTACACAACAGAGACTGTATCCTTGTGGTCCTAAAAGATTGTTATCTAACAGCTCTCTTCAGCATATCTCTAGGTCAGACATATCTTTAGCAACCATGGTGAAAGCCTATACTCAGCATTTTCTGCTGTACTTTCTGTTTTCACAGAATGGAATTAAAGTTAGCAGGGCCAGACCATGGGGTGACGAATTCAGGTTGGTTCTACTCAGACCTTTGTGAGAACTGGGAACAGTATCTTGAATGAAATGGTTTTTCTATGGAATCATGGTTTTAAAAGTTGGGACTTTTGCTCAATGGAGAAATCTATGGTTATATGACAGTGTAGGATTGTATTAACGAGTGATGCGGTGGCCCAGAGGTGGAGATCTCACCTCAAAATCAGGAGGCTGTGGGTTCGATCCTTGGTAGAGGCAGATATTTCTCTCTGTGGGCACAATGAGAATATATTTGCTGAAAAAGAAGTCCACATTGGTGACAGGAAGGGCATCGGGCTCCATTTAGTTGCCCAGACTCCACCCCGCAAAGGATTATGGGGTCGTTAAAAGAGGATGATTAGATTGTATCAACATTTTACTTACATAAATTCAGTTGTACAATAAATTAAGGGGAATATTAATTGATAATAGCTAGTAAAAAGTTGTAGCTCTGTTGCAACATTGAGATATCTGCTATCTTATATCTTCTATTTTTATATCCAATATATTTATGGGGCATTAATAGATATTTCTGAATATTAGAGATGGAAGGAAAAAGAAAGAATTAGAAAAGAGTATTCTGTTGAATGAACTTCTTTTGATCTTATTAAATGTTCAGGGCTAGATGTGAGGGATGAGCAACAGTTTTTAAAACTACTCAGTTTACATAATCTGTTTCATCTAGCTCCGTTGGTAGTTCATCACCTGTATGTCTCTATTCTGGTCAGTTTAGTGGGATTTATTGTAAACCAAATGTGCCGTAAAGTACATAATATGAAAATAAATCCCACCCACCTCCTACTTAACTGTCACTTTCTCCTTCTATAATCACAGAGTTTACAAGAATTAGATACAAAATGTCATACAGCAACATAAATCATTTGCTTGTCCTTAGAAAACTGCTTTTAAGAACTCAGCTCATAGAGCAGAAAGTTTGCAGAATGCTCTGCTCAATTTGTCTGCAGAACGGCTATAGCAGTTAAGCAACTATCAAGATATGAGATATGTCTGTAGAGTTATTTGTGGGAATCAAAATCAACATGCATTTGAGAAAGCCCATCACTCATGTATAAAATATTTTCTTTCATGTACAAGGTTCCGGATTCAATCAGCAGCCAGTGCATCCAATTGAACAATTATGTAATAGAGCTAGCAAAGACTTATATTGAGATTTATCAGTTGATAGTTATGGAAAGCAATACTGAACTAGATGCACCCTTGGTTTGCTTCAGTATAATGCAGTTTCATGTGCAATATTTGCTTCCATTAAAAATGTAAGCATATATGGTTTAAAATAAATATGCACAAGCTAGACAACTACCTTTCAACAATATCCTTTCAGACCATCCTCAACCATGAAACTTCAGTGGGTGATTTTGGACCAATTTCTTTTCTCTCTCTCTCTGCAGTCTACTTCAGAGATATCCCAAAGGTGCTGTTTCAAGAGACAACTGAACTTTTTTGTTTTTCTTTGAAGATGTTTCACTTCTCACCCAAGAATATTCTTCAGCTCTGCCTAGATGGTGAGGAATGGAAAGATTTATACTCCTTGAAGACAGCTGGTCATTTGTATCAGCTTCATGAAGAGGTTTCTTGGATGAGAAGTGAAACATCTTCAAAACAAACCCCAAGAAAGTCCAGTTGCCTCTAGAAAAAGCACCTTTGGGACCATGACCTGAATGACTGAGAATCTGCAGAGGTACTTTAGAGATACTTCTATGGAAGGAAATGAAAAAGTGCTAAAGACAGGTATTTGAGTTCCTGAACTAAATACAAAAATGTATTACCTGAACAAAAACAAATGTATTAATAATACAATAACATACTAAATAAACCAATTTAATGTTACAATTATTACAGCAATTACTAATATGCATAGATGGAATTATTTTGATTCAGGGTACAGGTAGTCCTCAACTTATGACAATGCTTATATGTTGCTAAGTGAAACATTTGTTAAGTGGGTTCTGCCCCATTTTATGATCTTTTTTGCCACAGTTGCGAAGTGAATCACTGTAATTATTAAGTTAGTAATATTGTTATAAGTGAATCTGGCTTGCCTATTGACTTTGCTTGTCTAGACATTTACAAAAATTGATCACATGGCCCCAGGATTTGCAACCATCATAAATATGAACCAGTTTCCAGGCATCTGAATTTTGATCATGGGACCTTGGGGATACTGCATTGGTCAAAAATGTGAAAAACAGTCATAAGTCACTTTTTTCAGTGCCCATGTAACTTTGAACAGTCACTAAATGAACTGTTGTAAATCAAAGACTACCTGTATTCTATTATATAGCCCAGCATGGCTGACTGAAACAGTTTAACACCATTTAATACACAATTGGGTTGATTAAATTAACAAATAATTACATAAATGATGTTCCAAACAGCAGTTGTGGCATGAAAAAACTCTCCTCCTGTTCCCATCAGATGATAGTAGTTAACAGAAATATTCTCCTTCTGCTGGGCCTGATGCAATGAATAGAATTGCTTGAATAGAATTAGTTATTAGTTCTAACTAGCCTCTTGCTTGAATAGAATTAGTTATTAGTTCTCACCAAATACAATATTAATAATAATTTATTAAATATATTTTCTGTCTGACTCCCAGTGAATCTGGGTGGTTTATAATTCATTGATGAGGCAACCTTGCAGTATTTGGGGAGGGAAGGATTCATATTGGCTGCAGGGAAAATGGTTTAAATCAGGGGAGAATTCATAATACATGGAAGCCCTTCAGGTTACTTATTCCAGAATAGTCTCTGGGACACATTCTGTCTACTGCCAACCCCATTCATTGCTTTGTGACATTTATTTGGTGCTTATAAGGTTATTTTCTGAGACAGGCTTGGAAATTATTTTTCATATGGATAAAAGGGCTTATTAACTTATCAGAAAAAAAAACTAAAATTAAGGCCATGCTTCCTGAATAGGGTGCTGTCAATCATCAGCTGAACATGCAAAACTAGCCATTAGTGGTATGAGCTGAATTGGGCCAAATTCCAAATCTTAGATGAAATGGCACACTTGGAACAGATTCTGTGAGCTCCATAAGATAAGGCAGGACTTCTATGAAATAACTAGACATGAATGACAATTGTCATGTACAATTCAGTGCTTAGAGCAGCACAAAACAGACAGATCCCATATCTACCAAAACATAAAAAAGAAAAAAAAACTGCTCTTTCTTTAGGAAAACCAATGAGGTATTAATGAAAAAGTTGATCTAGGACTAGGGAAACTCAGCTTCAAATCTATCTTTTAGTGGTAGAAATGTATTGGGCAATCAACCAATATTCAACATTGTAGGGGAAAATGAGGAGGATATAAAATTGTCTCTTGTATCCTTCCCTAACCTTTTTCGTAAACAATCAAATCAATCATCCTTTTAGATTTATAACCAATTCTTTTTCAGCATAGAGTTTTTTAGTTAAACCACATATTTAAACCAAACATATCTATTTCCTTTTGTATCACAGCTTTGAGATTTATTGCAGTGAGAAAAGAGCAAAATGCAACTTCTTTTTCTGTTATTGTCATTTACCATCAATGTTGGTTTGTTTTCGGCCTATTCTGAATTTCTTTCTAGAAAAGTCAGAAATTATCCCAGCTTTAAATGAGCACACCTCACTATTGATATATGACAGCCCACAGAGAGAGAGAAAATACTGGTGCATTGCCATATTTGGATATTAGTTCATAATTAATAGATTATAAAATATGTGATTATATTATATTACATATTATATATATATTATATTACATATTATATGTTAGCATAGTATAGTAATTATATCATATTAATTATATCATATCATATATTATTACATTGCAGTGGATTTTGCAAACCACTCAGAGTCATCTTGAATTGTGAGGTGGGAGACAAATAAAGTTAACAATAATTAAAAATAATATAGCACATTCTGAGTATCAAGGGCAGACATTCCTCCTGAGGTTAGATTGGCCCTTATCCTACTGGCCTTCTGGAAGTCCCTGAAGATATGACTTTGCCATTGTGCCTGGGGATCTAATGACACGATGGATCCTGTAAATGGCTTTACAGTTTGGAAAATGAATGTCATACTCCTACAATTATGTTTTTAGGGTTTTTGATGCTTTAAATGTTTTTTTTTGTTATTTGATCATTTATGTAGTTTTTGATTTTTATCCAGGAAAACAATCCAGAGTCATCCATTAATATGGACAACCATACAAATTGATCAAAATAAATAATAGAATGACAGAATTGGAAGGGAACTTGGAGGTATTCTTGCCCTAATTCCTGTTCAAGCAGAAATCCTATACCATTTCAGACAAATTACTGTCCAATCTCTTCTTAAAACCCTCCAGTTTTGGAGCACCCACAATTTCTGGAGGCAAGTCATTTGACTGATTAATTGTTCAAACTGTCAGGATTTTTTCCCCTCAGTTCTAGGTTGATTATCTCCTTTCCATCCATTGCTTCAGGTGCTCTGGAGAATAGATTAACTGTTCCGTCCGGAAAAACGCGAGGTAGACCAGGTTCCAACAACAAAGTCTTTATTTGTTAACACAGTCAGAAACGGAACATTGGCTCAAGCCGTGACAGCCCTTTTATATGTTTCTGTCTGCCGGCTTGTAGCCAATGACAAGCA
>BHFT01064927.1:57062-71637 GCA_004320025.1 Laticauda laticaudata | reverse complement strand
AAGTGCCCCGAATTTGCCATAAACAGAACGGACAACAACGAAAAGGAACGGACGGGGGGAGAACCGTAGCCAGGATGCAAAGCGGATGCTCCATGAACGCTAGTGGGATGGAAGCGATGGATAGGGATTGAAACATCCGCAGGGCTCCAGGGGAGCAACATCGAAGCGGATGTGCAGCGGATGCGTAGCGAATGACGCGGATGCATCACGGAGCCTATAATGGATGCATAGTGGATGCGATAGGCGGATGCGCAAAGGGTTCACTGCGGCATTCTGGGAGATGAATTGCGAAAGCTGCCACGGATATAAAAGGTATGCACTCGCAGCAGGTCACACATTCAGAGGAAAGACCTTGCTGCCTAGAGACCATCTGAGAGAAACGACAACATGGGGAAGATAGAGGGAAGCCTGTGCCCACTTCTGCCAGCCCTGGCATAGAGGACATGAACCCATCCCAACCCCTTGGCGCTGGACTCTGAAGCTGCTGTGCTTGCTGCTGCTGCTGTGGTGGACCTGCCCGCAAGGCCTCAAAGCCCTGGCTGCTGAAGGCCCTGAAGGCCCCTGCCAGAGGGAGGAAGAGGCAGGGCAAGGGAGAAAGGAGAGAGGAAACAGTGCACCGTTCCACGGAAGCATGAGGACGAGATGCTGGAAATGGCTGTTTAGGGAGAAGAGTACCTCTGGAGAAAGGGCCACAGACTGTATTTCGCGGACACCAAGAAAGAAGCAGGCAGCCTTGGAGAAGACAGAGGCAGAGAGCTGGGCTACAACTGCAAGATTCCTCCAGGGATGGTGGAAGCACATGCACACTCTGGTATGGCAAACTGGCACGCTTGAAGAAAATCAAGGCAGGCCGCTGTCAGCTCACTGACGGGAGATGTACGTCATTGTCCAAGTGCACTTCCTGGAGGGCTGGAGATTCCACCACCGAGGAGCAAGCCCCTCTGACACCCCTCTCCCTCAGACAGCCCACAGCCATCGCCCTCCTCTTCGCAGCCAAGAGATCAGCTACCGTGTCCAGGCAGGTTGTCTTTGGAGGGCCCCACGACGGAGACCCCCTTTGACATCTTTTCCTCTGGCTGCACTCCCGTGGCGGAGGATGTGGAGATTTCCTGTCTCCGATGGAGCGCAAGAAGAAAGCACGCCACCAGAGACCAACCCCACCCACACCCAGCTCCAACTCCCCAGAAAATGGCAGAGAAGCAGACTCGAGGGATCAGGAGCCATACCTGTCTCTTGGAGATCAGGGACACTAATAATAGCCAGCACAGATCTCCTCTTCCCCAGCTGGTCCCACTTCGACATATCATCCTTCAAACCGCAAGCCCTTCATCATTACGTGGCAGAGCTCCTGGACATGCCCGAGGCCCAGTACAGGCGATGAAAGGACGAGATTTGATCACAGCTCTTCTGCACCACCCTCCAGGCCAGCATGAACCTGTTTTGGCTACCCAACTTCCAGGTCTGTTCCTCCACCCGCAGGCGATGTCACAGCCCTTCCATGGATTTCAGCAGCTCCTCGCCTACCAACCTACCACTACAGGACTTCCACATTGAGAGCGGATAACAACGGATGAAAAATTTGCTCGTCCGCTGTGTCCTTTTTACATACGTTTTGCATCCGTTGGCCAGTGTGACAGGGCCTTAAGGATCTGATGCTGGAGCTGCTGGGAGCTGAGATTAGATGACCTCCCAGGTTCCTTCCAACTCTTGTCATTCTGTCATGCTCTAAAGAATCTGGAGTAACAAGGAAGCGGGTTTCCAAATGACATTCGGGAGGGATTTGAGGCCCCCACCCTGGAAGAGACTGTGGCTTGCAGCCAGCAGGGGCTGGACTCCATGGTCTCAAGAGTCTCCCTTTCAACAGTCAATCAACCTCCATTAGGGCTCAGAGGAGGACACTCCAGGCCAGGGATAGGCAACCTTGAACACTCAAATGAGCCATTTGGACCCATTTCAACTCCACGTCACTCCCTCCCAGCCAGCCCCCTCCTGCTCTGGGATATGGAGCCAGTCTGCATCCCCCCCCCCATCACCCTTAACCTTGCCAGGTTGGGTGGGGAGGGGCAGGGCCAGCGGTGGGATCAGCCGACAGGGAGCCGCAGGTGGCTCTGGAGCCACAGGCTGCAGACCTGTTTTCAGGCAGATGGTCCGGCCTTTTCAGCCTTTTTTTGGGGGGGAGGTGTTGTGTGTCTGTGGTGGAGAAGAAGTGAGGGGAAAAATGATGGACCCAAATTCAAATTCTGACCCAAGCAAGCTCATGTCAATTCTTTCAAGCTGCAAGTGGCGCATCACAGCCAACTTGGAGCTGCACCAGAGGGTCTGCGTTCCTGGAAAGGCCACCTTCCACGCTGAAGCCCAGCCTCATGGGTCCTAGAGTCCCCAAGCTGCTTCCATTCCCACCCCCCTCCCCAAAAGCAGCTGTTCTGGATGGGAGGCTTCTGCCACAGTGGTGGGATTCAGACATTTTTACTACTGGTTCTGTAGGCATGGCTTGGTGGGCATGGCTATGTGGTTCATGTGACTGGGTGGGTGTGGCTTTGTGGATAAAACCCCCCAAAATAAGCTATATAAGTTCTCCTGCTGGAGTGGAGGGTTGGACTAGATGATCTCCGAGGTACCTTCCATTCCTGGCTGGCTGGGCTGTTTCCAAGCATCCTCAGAAGCTGCCTCAAGTGCCAGGGTTTGCGGTCCTTCCTTCTACTCCTTTTTCTCTCCTTCCCTCACTCCCTCTATCCATCCGTCCATATCTCATTCACTTTCCCTTCCCTTTCTTCCCTCCCTCTTTCCTTCTTTCTCCCTTCCCTCCATTTTTTTCTCCCTTCCGTTTTTCTTTTTCCCTTTCCTCTTTTCTCTCCTTCCTTTCTTTCTCTCCCTTCTTTTTTCTCCCTTTCCTACCTCTTCTCCCTTCCCTCCTTCTTCCTTTCTTTTCTCCCTTCCATACCTCATTTTCTTCCACCCCTACCTCTTTCTCCCTTTCCACCTTCCCCTTTTTTTCCTCCCTTCCCTCCCTCCCTTTCTCCTTCTTTCTTTCGTCGCACCCCCCCTGCGTCCCGTTTTGGGCCCAGGAGGCCTCCCTGCGCTTACCTGAGAGCCAGAACGGGGCAGGGCCAGCAGGTCCTCGGAACGGGACGTAAAACTAACATCTGGTTCATGTGAACCGGCTTCCACGCCTCCCATCCCCCCACCATTACTTCTGGCTTAGGCCCATTTATGGGGTAGGAGTGGGAGGCTCAAGTGGGCTTCTGTGGGTGTTCAATTCAAAGGTGGAGCCCCTGGCTGGAAGACAGAAAGTCCTTGATTTACGACCACAAGGGAGCCGTTGTGGACTGAGACCAGTGGGGGGAGGCATTTGTCCCATTTTACGACCTATCTCGCCAGAAGTCATTCAGGGAATCCCGGCCCTTGTTACTTCTGTTAATTCTTCAGTGCGATTCACTGCGATGGTTTACATTCCTCACCATGGTCGTTAAGTGAATCTGGATTCCATCCCCCTGAAGTGAAGGTTGCAAAAGGGGATCAGCCAGCCCCGGGACCATCGTAAGAACGAATTGGTTGCCAAGCCTCCTGAATTTTGATCCCGTGATCAAGGGGAGGCTCCCGTGGTCACTAAGTGAAAAAACGGCCATCAGTCCATTGTTTCCAATGTAGTCGTAACTTTGAGTGGTCGCTAAGCAAATTATTATAAATTGAGAGCTATCAATGCAGGCTCAGCGCTCAAATCCTATGAATGGGAGAGTTGCAACTTCAGAACTGGGTTATAAGGGTCTTTGGGGATGGGGGAGGAAGAGAGGAGTCCATTGTAACTTAGAATGATTGCAAAGTGGATAGTCGTAAGTTGAGATCAATGGCACTGGCTGGGTCTCACAATGTGACAAAATTAGTTTAGTGATACAATGTGGGGGGTGGGAATTGGATTTAAGAGCTAATCCAGCATTTCTCAATCTGGAGGACTCGAAGGTGGATGGATTTCAACTCCCAGTATCCCCCAGTTGGCATGCTTTACAAGGGGTGGGCTTCTACTCCGAGAATCTTCTAGCTAGTCACTAGGTGAACCGTTGTAAGTTGAGGATGATGTGTAAGACGACAATCAAGGCCAAAATTTCAGCAGTTAAAGCGAGACAGTCACTCAATCACCCTGGGACATGGCAGTGGTCATAAATAGGAGTTGATTGCCTTAATTTGGATCGCCTGATCTTGGAGACGCTACGCTTCTCTGTGTGAAAATGTCAAAAGTCACTTTTTCCAGTGCTAGTCACTAAATGAACTGGCATAAATTGAGGACTACCTGTAAGCCGGAACTTCCAATGGTCGCTAAGTAAGCTGTTGTGATGTTGATGATTGTTTGTATAAGATGGGGAGGTTCAGGATAAGCTGGTCGAACCCGAAATCTCTCACACTCGAGAGCAGTCAAACGACCCAACCCTAAACCCACAGATGACAAAGACGTCAAGTAGAGACACAGCGAACAGACATGTTTTTGCCAAAGAAGGTGATACAAAAAAAACCAACAACCCCTCCCCCAAAACTGTAGCCACAGAGACCAAACACCGGACGTCACACAGAAGAAAAGCTGGTTTCTCACTGTCACTTCAGCCAACGATTGAGTTCAACAACAACAGGGCAATTCATAGCAAACCGATATTTACAGATACCTTGAGAAAATAATAATAATAATAACCAACACCACCACAACAATGGAGGGTAGATCTTGGCACTCCCAATGTGTGCAAGAACTTGGGGAGCCAGGCAACACAAAATCCCACGGGGGACATCACACAGCAAAACCACATACAACACAAGAACTGGGCGTTAAAAGAGTTGTTCTCACATGAATCAAACACAGTTTCGAAAGTAAAATGGAGAAGACAGACAACGCCAACTAAAGACAAGGATGTGGGAAATGGGGGCGGGTGGGCGTTTCCAAGTTCCGTGGAGGTGTGGGAGGACACCCCCCCATCCCGAGTGGGCAGGATTAAAGGAGAACCAATTTGATTCTTGCGGGGGCCCGTCGCCATTTTGCCAACCTTTGTGGCGCACTGTGAAAGCTGAAGGACGTTGATACATGTGTAGAGGGTACAAGCAGCAAGGCAAACTCATACCAGCAAGCGGACGTGGCAAAGAAATGAGTGGAATTTGAGGGGGACGATCTGGAGAGAGCGACGGTATTTGCATGCAAGGAGGTGCAGGGTGGGCAGGCCACAAAACTTTTGCAGCCCACTCAAATGCAACTGTCACATGACCCCTTGCACAGGAGCAGCACACAGCTTCTGTGTTGGCATCCAGCAGGTGTACCCAGTATAGGACAAAGGAGGCAATCAATGCTCCTGTTGCCCCCAAGGGTACATTACCCCACCACCGCCCAAACTGGGACACTCCCCCAAGGGCTGGCACATCCCTTTCAGTTGGGCACCCGGCAACGCTACGGCTGCTCAGGTTTCAGGCCCATCAGCTCCGACTGTGTTCCCAGCATCAGGTGGCGCACGGTGGGGTTGCGGGTGTGGATTTTCTGGTGGCAGTTCAGTGACTCCTTGTAGCGGAAATTCTTCCCACAAGTAGCACACTGGTAGGGTGTCTCGCCTGTGTGGACACGCCAATGTTTCAACAGATGGTCCCGCCGGATGAAGCTTTTCCCGCACTCCGTGCACTGATATGGTCGCTCGCCCGTGTGAATCCGCTGGTGGCGCACAGCTTTGGAGAGGTCCCGGAAGTCCTTGCCGCAGTAGGTGCAGGTCAGCGGCCCGTCGCCCTTCCCCGCATGGAGTTTCTGGTGAAGGAGCAGACTGACCTCCAGCTTGAAGCTCTCCTTGCACTGGGTGCACGTGTAGGGACGCTCTACCATGTGGTTCCCAGGCCGTTTCACTGTGCTGGGTTTCACCATTGGGCTCCTCTGCGGCTCAGGGCGCTTGTGCACTTTGGGACGGGCAGGAGTTGGGGCTCTCTGGATAGAGAAGGGGGTGAACTTAACTGCCGGGTTTCCTTTAGGCTCTGGCACAAGATATGCCCCACTTCCGCCGTGCGTCTTCTGGTGGCTGGCGAAAAGCTGCCTGTCTACAAATCCTTCTCCACACTCGCAGCAGATGAAGGGGCCGGGGTGAGCTTCTGCAGCTGATGGGGCTGAATGCTCTTTCTGTGTCTCTGACGGTCCCTGCATGGACCGCCGGAGAGGCTTCTTGGGCAGGGCGACAGAGACAGACTGGCTTTCGCACAGCAGCTCCTCTCCAGGATCCTGGAAAACTTCGGTCCACTTGTGGGGGAAGAGGTTGTCCACATTGTCCTCCAACAGCTGAGGAGCACCTGGCAAAAGAAAGGACACAGGTGACAGAGGAGGGACGCGCCCAGCTGTTTATAGTATATAGAGTAGAGGTCTGCAACCTTAAACACTGAAAGAGCCATTTGGGCCGGTTTCCCTCAGAAAAGAAAACACTGGGAGCTAATAATTTAACCCGTGTGACTGGGTAGGTGTGTAGCCAACTCAACATCACTCACTCCCACCCAGTCACCTCCTGCCCTAGAATATGGAGCGAGTCTCCATCCCCCACCATCACTCTTAATTCTCAGGCCAGGTGAGGAGTGATGGGAAGGGGAGGGGCCAGCCAGTGGTGGGATCAGGCAACAGGGAGCCGCAGCAGAGACCCCAAAGAGCCACATGTGGCTCCAGAGACGCAGGTTGCCGACCCGTTTCCAGGCGGATGGATTGGCTCTTTCAGCCTTTTTTTTGGGGGGGGGAGGGGNGTTGCCGACCCGTTTCCAGGCGGATGGATTGGCTCTTTCAGCCTTTTTTTTGGGGGGGGGAGGGGTTCTCTGTGGTAGAGGAGAAGTAAGAAAAAATATTGCAGGCCTGAATTCAAATCCTGACGAAGCAAGCTCAGTCAAAACTCAACATCTCAGCTCTTTTGGGCTGAGAGTGGCATGTCATGGCCAACTTGGAGCTGCACAACAGGGAATGTGTTCGTTTGAAGGTCCTTTCCACCCTGAAGCCCAGCTCATGGATCCTAGAGTCCCCAGTCTGCTGCAGGGAGCCAAAGCAGAGGGCCAAAACAGCCGCATGTGGCTCCAAAGCCGCAGGTTACCGACCCCTGCTATAGAGATAAGGTCTCCTCTTCCTTCTTCTGCATGTCCCATGCTACCATCTCCCGCTTGGATCCTTGTCATATGAGTCAAGAGATCGGCCAGGGTGGAGTGCCCCAACTTTTCTGGCCGTTAGGAATGGCTGGCAGGAAAGGGAGGGAGAGATGGGATGGTTCTGCACAAGTGACCTACAAGAAAGTGAACGCATGCACACCTCCATGTGCATGCAGGGCGTCAGACGTGGTATTCAGCTGGTTTGGACTGGTTCTGGCATGCCGATAGTGAAATTTTTAACTACTTCAGAGAACCAGCAAGTACCACCTCTGGCTGGCCCCACCCACCCTTTATCCCATTGATTTTTTTTAGCTCAGCCGATTCGCGCTGTGCTACGCCTCAGCTGAGCTAAAATAACAGTTCACCTTACGGGGGGCGATCTTTGAATGCGAAGCGCACAGAATCAATAGAGCGCCATTTGGGATCCCACCACTGCACAGCGTATACACACCTCTGCCGCTTATGCAAATGGGGGAGGTGTGCACATTGCCTCCTGCTGCTCACGCAGGTGGGGAATGAGTCTGTGTGCACCTATTGCTTCCGCGGCCTGGTTGCAAACCTCTTCCCGTGGCTCAGAGGTTGGAGACCCCTGGGTGCCTTCCTTCCTGACCCCTTGGTGTGCCCTTCACCCACACATTTTCCCAGCTGGGACAAGTCATGGCTAACAAGACAAAGAAAAAAACCATGGGCGAAAGAGAGTGCCGGACGAGGACCCTCGAACCGGTTAAACTATACCTTTGGTGCGCAAACCTCTGTTCTGGCTTTGCTTTATTGTATTTCACTTGACCTTCAGTAAAATATACCTTTCTCAAGAAATGGAATCAAGGATCGTTCTTGCTTGGTTGAAGGTTCAAGTTGAGGCAGGACTGACACTCATGACACTAGAGCCACCAGGGACATCTCGGACTAACCCCCTTGAGTAGTCCAACGTTGCTCTGTCTATGTCCCTGTAGTTTCACAAGCAAACCATCCCATTGGATGATTGGACAAATAGGAGCTGGGGCTTAACTGGTCACCTGCCCCTCACTCCTTCCCCCGGTGTCCCGTCTCCTCTCTTACCCATGGTGCACTCCCCAGGGATTTCTCTGTCCTCTAAGGCCCCCATGCTTTTGACGAGAGACAGATCTTCTTCCTCAATCCAGGAACTCCCGCGTGGAGCCGAAATTGGTGATCCTGTGCAAAAGAAAGAGGAGACAAGGATCATCACTCCCAGATCTCCACATTCCCACTTCCCGCCACTTCCCCGCTCCTTGTTCCATTAGCTAAACCAGTCTTTTTAAAACTTGGAGAATGCAAAGTGGGTGAACTACCACTCCCAGAATCCCCAGCCAACATGCCTTCAGATGTGTGGCCTGCACACTAACTGGGTGATTCTGGGAGTTGAAGTCCACCCTTCTTAAAGCATGATGACAAGGGAATTCTGAGAGTTGAACCCAAGCAATCTTAAAGTTACCAAGTTGGAAAAAACTAAGCTAAAGGCTTAGAATCCAGTTAGGAAATGAGCAGGTACGGAGGGGAAGGGTCTCCAGCACTGGTCAGCATATTCCACCTCCTGAAAATTCCCCTCGATTTAGAAGACAACACCAAATAAAAGAGCAAAGTTTTTAAGCTGGAAAAAAATTCTCAAAACCGGAGGAAGGGGAAGCCTGAGGGGAAGTGCCCCCACCCCACCTGGCTGGTTGCTGAGGCTGGACTCGTCACAGGGGTAGTCTCCTCTGCCATCTTTCTGCTCCAAAGTCTCTCTTTGCTCAATCCGAGTGAGGAGTTCCGGTTTGGAGACAGCTGCATCTGCAGAGAAAACAACAGCATCGTGGTCCAGGACTTTGTAAGTCCTGGACTTACAAAGCGTTCATTTAGTGACTGTCAGAGGTGGGCTTCCAAAAATTTAGCAACCAGTTTCCTGCCTGGTTGCTGGGTGGGCATGGCCTAGTCGGCCTCCTACATCACGGCAGGGAGGGGGCCCGTTTTCACCCTCCCCAGGTTCCAGAGGCTTTTCTTGAGCCTCCAGGAGGACGAAAACGGCCTCTCCAGGCTCTGGAGGCCCTCTGGAGGCCAGAAACAGGCCCATTTCCAGCCTTCTGGAACTTTTTCATCATCCCCGGGCTCTGGAGGCTTTTCTCAAGCATCCGGGAGAGTGAAAACAGCTTCTCTGGAGCCTTGCATTTACCCGAGATCCAAAACAGATTGCGTGAAGATTCCTGGGAGAGGAAGGGTGGGCAGGGTCAGCCAGTCGTTGGAACTACCAGTTTGGACAAACCAGATGTAAAATTTGCATCCAGTTTGCCCGAAATGGTGTGAACTGGTAAGAGCCCACCCCATTGCTGACCATTCCTACTGAAGAAAGGGACTAATGACCGTTTTTCATACTTAACGACTGTTGGAACAGCCCCATGATCACGCAATCCAAAATTTGGATGCTTAGCAACTGACTCATATTTATGATGGTTGCAGTGTACCAATACTTGTCCAAAGATCATCAAAGGGAATCGCGTGACCCCCATGATTCCCTTCAACGATCTTTGGATGAGCATTGTCCAATGGGGAAAGCCAGATTCCCTTCAAGAAGCTGTGACTAGCTGAACAACTGCAGCGATTCTCTTAACCACTGTTTCAAGGAAGGTCATCAAAATGGGACAAAATTAACTGAGCAACCATCTCACTTTGCAACGATAATGCTGGGCACAATTGTGAACATATGTTGAGTATTAACTGTCTACGAGAGAACTAGCTTTGGATTCCGAAGACATCAGAATGGGGAATGGAGGTCTATGGAATCCCAAGGTAGACCCTTCCTTCTCTGGATGCAGCCCAGATATCCACTATCCCTCTCCGGGCGAAACTACACAACCATTCTGCGATGGGCGAACCCAGCCACAACACCACCAAGCCACTACAGAGCTATACTCCGATCCACCCGCATGGCCAGGTTCTCTCCGAGAGTCGTGCAGCTGATCACTGTGGGCCCCAGCCCTGACGCCAGCCCACTTTTACCGACGGAGACCACCGCCTGGTAGTTGTGCATCATGATGTGACGGTAAAGATCCTTCTGGCTTTCATCAAGACCTCTCCACTCTTGCTCCGAGAAACTGCAGGCAGCGTCATCGAACAGCAACGGGACCTGCCACAGGGCAAGAACACGAGGTCTTCAACACTTTAAATCAGAGTTCGGCAACCTTTGCGGCTTTGCGGCGTAAAGAAGGATGGCTCTATGAGAGCAGCCAACAAATGCACACGCAGCTCCTTTGCACAACCGGTGTACATGAGTGCCAATTGCTCAAATGGAGACTGCTCACACTCGCCTGCTGCTCTTGCAACTGAGGCCGCAAGGGTGTGCCCGCGCAGTCGCCAAATATTTCTGAACCCTAGGTGTAAATCGTTCGCAACCAAAAGGTTGGAGACCCCTGATTTAGATGAGGGGATAGAAGGGTAACTCATCAAATTTGCAGACAATACCAAGTGGGCAGGAATAACCAAACCTTCAGAAGATAGGCTCAAGATCAAAAGATCTTGGCGGACTTGAACGCAGGGCCCTATCCAACAAAATGCAACTTCAGCAATGAGAAAAGTTAAGGCAAGAATGACAAAATTTGTCGGTAAGATTTGGGGAAACCTGGATCCCCAGTTCTAGGATTTGAACTCCACTCCTCTTAAAGGATATTGGCTGGGTAACTCTGGGAATTGAACCCCACCCTTCTGAATACATGCCAGCTGTGGAATTCTGGGAGTCAAAACCCACCCTTCCTAAAGCATGGGTGATTCTGGGAGTTGAACCCCTCCCCTCTTAAACCATGCCGATTGGGGGATTCTTGGGCAAAATCCTGCTGCCAGAGGCTGACCTCCCATCATCCCCAACCAATAATTAGGCCCCTGGCTCCCGCCAGTCTCACCCCACCCTAGCTCTCACCTTAGGGGCCTCCCCCTTGGCACCTGGTGGGAAACGTAGGATCCAGAAGTTCCGGTTCTTCAGGAGATTCTCCATGTTCTCCAGGCGCCGCTGGAGCTGCCCGTACTCCTGGATGAGGGTACCCAAGGCGGCCCACTTGCTCTCCAGCTGGTTGCCGAACTCCACCGCCGTCTTCTCGCAGCCATCCAGCTTGGTCTCGGCCATGCCCATCCGGCCTTCCAGGCTCATGAGTTGGGCAGAATAGGCATCCACCTTGCTCTCCACTGCTTGGATTTCCGCCACAACTGTCAGGGAGAGCTCAGCTGTCACGGGAATGGCATCCATCGTGGGGGTTGGCTTGGGGAGGCTGAGGGGCTGCGCGGTGGCTGCCGGGGGACGGGAGTCCATGTCCCACTGAATGTCCTGTGGGTAAATCAGTGGGTGGGGGAGTCACCAACCGGGAAAGGATACAGCCAGTTCTCGACTTACAATCTCTTGGAAATTGGTTTGGTCACCCAGTCGCCCTTCATGCCTCAGGCGGGATTAGAACTCCCCGTCTCCTGGTGATTGGCCCAAAGTCACCCAGACGCCTTTTATGCCTAAGGCGGGATTAGAACTCCCCGTCTCCTGGTGATTGGCCCAAAGTCACCCAGACGCCTTTTATGCCTAAGGCGGGACTAGAACTCACTGTCTCCTGGTGATTCTCTCAAAGTGACCCGGTCGACTTTCATGCCTAAGGTGGGTCTAGAACTTTGTTTCCTGGTGATTGGTTCAGTCACCCAGTCGCCTTTCATACCGAAGGCAGGACTAGAACTCACCGTTTCCTGGTGATTGGCACAAAGTCCCCCCAACCAGCCTTCATAGTTTGAAACACATGCAATCTTTCCTCTTCCTACTTAGCCTTTTCTGGCACTGGGTTCAAATTCCTCCCCTCCCCCCAAGAGATGAAGGGCTGATCTTGGGGGCAGCTCCCTGAGCCCATCTTTTGCCCAGTTCAGTCCCCCAAACCCATATCCAAAGCTTAAGGAGGGCAGATCTTGCAGGACCCCAGTCCCCAATCTCCATCACTGGGCAGAAGGAAAGGGCACCACAAGGAGATTGCTTTCCATAAGCTGAGCAATGGAAGGGGCAATTGAAGCTCCAGATTCCCCTCACCCACCCAGGCCAAGCCCCCTACCCAACATCCAAACCTGGTGGTGGGCAGATTCTGCAGGATCCTCCCATCCTGCATGACCCCCACTTGGGAAGTGGAAAGGGCACCATGAGGTGATCACTTCCCAACAAGACTTGCAAGTGGGGAATCTAAAATTGGGAGGGGTCCAGACCCCCCCAGGCCTGGTCAGGCCAACCCAGACCCCAACCCAAGAATCAAATGTTGAAGGGCTAGATCTTGCAGAACTCTCTCCCTATCACTGCCATTGGCCAGGTGGAAAGGGCACCACCGGGTGATCCGTCCCCTCGTATCCAAGGTCCGAACTTTGGAGTGGATAGACCTCGCAGGACAACCCCCCATCACCATCATCCCCAATGGGCAGGTAGAAAGGGCACCACCAGGTGATCCCTTCCCAGTAAATGAGCAGAGGAGGGGTCCAATCCCCCCAGGGTGGTGGGTCCATCCCCTTCCCGGCTAGAAGACATCCTCCCCTCCCCGGGGGCCCCGAGGGGGGGGTCCTATCTTCCCTCCACCTGCCCAAGAGGCTCACCCTCCCCCCCTCCAGCCCCGCCCGGATTGCGGCAAGCCCCCCCTCCCTCCGCTGACCTGGGCGGGGCTCCACTCGGCCATGGCCCGGCGAGGACCGGTCAGAAAGCGAGGCGAGGAACGGGTGGGGGGGAGACGAACGGGCGCGGCAAGGAGAGGACAGGAGAGGAGCGAGCGGGCAGAGCGGCGGGGCGAAGCGGGTCCAGGGAGCCGCGGGGGCCGCAAGGAGCCGCGGCGCCGTTTTTCTCTGCAGCGACGCCGGGCGTCCGGAGGTCGGCATCGCAGCCTCTCGGTCGGAAGAAGGGAAGGGGGAGAGGGGAGGAAAGGAGGGGGGCGTCGCGGTTTCCCGCTTTTGGGGTCCCCCTCCGGCCGTCACTTTGGAGGGGTCCACTTTTGGGGTCTCTTGGATGGAGAGGTCGCCCCTTTTTAAGGGGTCCCCGATTCTGAGTGCCCCCCTTTCGAGGTCCGCCTCCGGGCGTCAATTTGGGGGTCCCCCCACATGCGGCCTCCCCTCGAGTCCCCCCTTTTAGGCTCCCCTCTTTTGAGGTCTCAATTTTGGGGTCCCCATTTCTGAATCCACCACGTTTAGGTGGGGGAGGGAGGGAGGGAGGGAGGGGGCGCCTCCCCCAGGCCCCTCCCTCGCCCCGCCCCCGAAAGCCTTCCGGAGGGGCCGCCCCGCCCCCTAACGGCCGGAATCAGCAGCTGCGCGCGCGGTGGGTTGCGGGGGGAGGGGGAGGTTCCCGCCAACCGCCCAGCTTGGGAAAGGAGCCACGGCGGGNACGTTTAGGTGGGGGAGGGAGGGAGGGAGGGAGGGGGCGCCTCCCCCAGGCCCCTCCCTCGCCCCGCCCCCGAAAGCCTTCCGGAGGGGCCGCCCCGCCCCCTAACGGCCGGAATCAGCAGCTGCGCGCGCGGTGGGTTGCGGGGGGAGGGGGAGGTTCCCGCCAACCGCCCAGCTTGGGAAAGGAGCCACGGCGGGGGGGGGAGGCAGCCCCTCCACTTGGGGAGGCCCCCGCGACGGGGTTGGGAAGGGGACTATTTGGGGGGGCCCTGGGAGCGGAGCCCCCCCCCAAATCTCGAGTCTCCGCTCCGCAGGCGCCCCAGGGGCCCCGCCCCACGGCGCTGGGTCAGCATTTCCCCCCCGCCCCCCCGAGGAGGCCCTGCCGGCTTCCTGAATGAACCATTGTTTGCCTGGCCCGCCTCTCTGGGCGGGCAGCCCATCCAATCCCAGGCAGGGAGAGATGCTCCTGAGCCCGAGCAGCCACCAATCGGCGGCGGGCATATAGCCTGGCCCAGGCTGGGCAGGGCGAGGGGAGGGGTCTCCGAGGGGCAGGCTGGGCGACGGGGCTGAGCCTCTTCCCTTTGGCCTCTCTGCCCTGTTCTTCCTTCTTCCAGGCCAAAGGGGGCATTTTGGGGAGGGGGCGCCTCTTTGCCTCCTCCAGCATCCTTTCTCCGCCTGCCTCCTCCAAAGGGACCCATCCGTCGCCCCGAGCAACCGGCTGGAGAGGTGGGAGGGGGGGAGAGAAGAACCAGGCCAACGACCACCAAACCCCTCGTCCCCAGCCACAGAGACTTGGGGAAAAGCTCAGGTGAGGTCGCCCCTCCGCATCCACCTGGGGAGTCGCTGGAGAGGGGCGAGGGAGCATGTGCAGAGGGCTTTCCTGCCTCCCACCCCCCACCCTGACAGAAATGGTGTAGGGTCTCCCACTCGGGCGAGGAGGAGGTTGGACTAGATGACCTACAAGGTCCCTTCCAACTCTGATTATCTGTTATCTGACTCCCAAGCCCTCCCCCGTCCTGGCATCCAGCCCATGAAGGGGAGGAATGGGGAAACCGGGAACAGCCTGGCTTGGGAAGATGGCGGGGGGGGGGGG